>MVJL01009512.1:0-170196 GCA_002156465.1 Macrocentrus cingulum | reverse complement strand
AAAAAAAAAAAAAAAAAAAAAAAATTCTAACCTAAACATCTACTTCCAGTCGTGAACGAGAATGTGAGCCTGGTGATTTCCCGTCAAGTTTTGACGGAAGTAAGCTGTCGATTGCTGCATTTATCCGATGAAACGTCCAAGGCAGTGTCTCACTACACTCTTGACAAGGTAAAACATGAAAAAAAAAAAAAATAAAAAAAAAAAAAAAAATAATAATAATAATAATAATAATAATAATAATAAACAAAAAACCCAAGTAAAATCTAAAATAAATCGCAATTTAACCCCTATAATCAGGTCCAACCTCGAGTCATCTCATTCGAGGAGCAAGTGGCGAGCATTCGGCAGCATTTGGCCGACATATACGAGCGAAATCAAAATTGGCGAGAGGCTGCGAATGTTCTGGTAGGAATCCCCTTGGAAACCGGACAAAAGTGAGTGACCTAAGGTCAAAAAATCTGGAATTTAATTCAGAGAAAGTAAAATCTATAATTTTCAGGCAATATACCGTGGATTACAAGCTGGAAACCTACCTGAAAATCGCCAGACTCTACTTGGAGGATGATGATCCAGTTCAGGCAGAGGCTTTCATCAATCGAGCATCCCTACTGCAGGCAGAATCGAAGAATGAGCAGCTTCAGATCTATTACAAGGTCTGCTATGCCCGAGTGTTGGATTATCGGCGAAAATTCATCGAAGCCGCGCAGAGATACAACGAATTGTCGTATCGCTCGATTATTCACGAGGATGAGCGAATGACTGCCTTGAGAAATGCTTTAATCTGCACAATTCTCGCATCGGCAGGTGAGAAATGCGGATTTTTGGATGATAAACATGGATTTTATCGGGGAAAATTAATTTTTAGGCCAACAAAGAAGTCGTATGCTGGCCACCCTGTTCAAGGACGAGCGTTGTCAGCAGCTTCCGGCCTATTCAATTTTGGAAAAAATGTATTTAGACCGAATTATCCGGCGCTCGGAGCTGCAGGAGTTCGAGGCACTGCTTCAGCCCCATCAAAAAGCTCCCACGACCGATGGACTCGGCTCTACCATTCTTGACCGTGCGGTCATTGAGCATAATTTACTTTCTGCGAGTAAATTGTATAATAATATTACTTTTGAGGAGCTTGGAGCACTCCTGGAGATTCCTCCGATGAAGGGCGAGAAAATTGCCAGTCAAATGATCACCGAGGGTCGGATGAATGGTTACATTGATCAAATAGACTCAATTGTTCATTTTGAGAGTATGTTTGAGGTTTTTTTGGTGGAAAAAATTTTTTTTCCGGGGTTTTAATGGAATTTTTGTTGCAGCTCGTGAAATTCTGCCGACCTGGGACAAGCAAATTCAGTCGCTTTGCTATCAGGTCAATCAGATTATCGAAAAAATTGCTCAAAATCAACCGGATTGGATTGCCAAAGCTATGGAGGAGCAGTTGGTCCATTGATAAAGGTTTTGTTTTTTTTTTTTGTTGTATTTTTCGTTCTTCTAAACCGCTTCGTATTGTATTTTATGGATAAAATAAACAAATCTCAGTGAATTAAGGGAGTATTTCCGGTAAATACTTGATTTTTTAAATCACGTTCTTTAGATATAATTAATAAATAAATGAAAATTTTTTTTCATAGCTTATCTAAGAAAAATTAGGTAAAAATAAGAAAATTTAGGCGTGAAAAAATGGACGAGTCTTAGATTGAACGTAACAGTCGTGCTTTATTGCGCAAGTAATCCCAGTATTTGATTTTCTCATTACAACTTACGTCGATTAATCATCAATGAACACATATCAATAAGAAATAATAAGGATATCGTAACACACGAAGAATTGCAGACTAAAAAAATGGAAATTTATAGACTATTTAAGGGCAATTTCACCTCTATTGAGGTTAAAATGACAAAAAAATTCGCGTGCTGGTGTGCATCCGGTGAATTTAATAGCGCAATCTAATTGATTTGAATTATTTAACACTAAGATGATCCTTTGAACGTATATTAATAGCCCAAAGGGGGCGTAATTGATTGAAATAACGAGAAAAAAAATCTGTTATTTTACCAGGAAAATTCTCAATTACTCGAGGATTATATTGTCCTAAATATTTCTATCAATAGAACTTTTCAATACGCTTCCTCGAATGCTTTTACGCCCTCTGAAGAGTATTTTATCATTTTTATCTACCATTAACAGTACTTGTAAGCTCACTCGTATAATCACGCAATCATATCCAACCTTCAACGACATTGTTACGAAGCAATTAACTGACTGGGACAGATTTTACTGGTTGTTTTTGTTGTTGATTAATGTTTTTTATTGAATTCGTTGTTTAAGGCTCAAAATCCAGGGCAAAACCGACTTTGTGGCCTCCAGAGCTGAAGCTTTTACCGTCAATGTTTGCTGACAGACTCACAACCACTCCTGAAAGCGAAAAAAAAAAAAAAAAAACCATTAAAACCAACATAAAAATCGTCCTGGGGTGCTCTCGAAATTCCTCATTTAGAACAGCAAGACACTCGGTTTATAAATAGATAATAATTCCCGACAGTCGACTTGAGGCTTTTCGCAATAATTCAACTCATGGCCAAGAATTGGCTACAAATTTTTCAACTTTCAGTCCGGGTATCTCAGAATTGAAGATTGATTAAAAAAAAAATAACGTTTAATTGTTTCATCATTAAATTCTCAATAAGATAGACTAGAATTGATGAAATTAATTATAAATTTTCCGATTTTTTTTCATTTAACACGTTAAAATCGTTGGTGAAAAAGCTCAAAATAATTTGAAACAAAAAAAACAAAAAAAAAATTCTTACCCTCATGAATCTTCTGCTGATATCCAACACCCATTTGCATCTGCGAGTTGACCTTGCCACGAACACTGGCATCATTATCAAGATCGTATTTGGCACCAAGACCAAATTGAGTAGCATTATTGCTGGAATTCCATGCGATATTGACGGCACCCTCAAGTCCCGGCTTTATTTTATGGTAGATAGAGCCATTGTACTCACGGCCATTGTCCCTAAACAAATAAAAACCTCTAATTAGCACTCATTTATCACCCATAAGCATCTAAACAACTTGTAAAAAAACTTACACAGATGTATGAACTCCAAAATCTTTAGCTGTGAAGCCCAGGGCAAAGTTATTCTTAGTGATTTTGCTCTTCTGAGCGTCAAATGACGTCTGATAACCGGCAAGCCATCCTGGAGTAACAGAAATGAGTTAAAAAGCCCGATCAGGGTTGGCATAGACGGGAAAGGAAAATTGGGACGTTCTGTGGACAAATTTGAACTATTTAAAGGAAATAAAAATGATTTTCAAGCGGATAACTTACCCTGATATCCAACAACAGCTGTTGTGTGGATCAGTGGAGCTCCACTCAAGCTCAAATCAAAATCTGCAGTGGCAGAAACGTTGTCGTGCTTGTAGGTCGTCTTGAGCTTGCCAGTTTTCGTGCTAAAAATGATAAATACTCGAGGTTACCGACGTAAAAATAAATGAAAATGTGTCTGATTAATGTATTTACCCAGTTTGCGGCGAGAAAGTGCAATTGTAGCCAATGCTGAGGCCCTGCAGGGGCTTGTCAGCAAGCGTCAAATCTGTCACAATTAGATTATCCGTGTTCCATCGCTCAGTAAATGTTAGTCCATAGTCCTTGAACTTGTATTTGCTTTCCAAGTGACCCGCAACCACCCCAGTATCCTGATTAGAAAATACACCCGTGCCAAATTCAACTCCTGTCTCAGTTTTCGTCTTAACGTCGAGTTTCAGCAGACCAAAGTGATAGCCCTTGCCGAATACATCACGGGCACTCTTTCCTAAATCTCCATAGGTTGGCGGGGCCATATTCTGCGCATAAAACCAATCGAAATATCGAGTTAAATATGCTTATAACCGAAATAATTTATTAATTTTAGTGGTAAGCGTCATTTTGGAGTTTTTTTTTACCTAATTTCCGACAAGGGAGATTTTTAATTGAAAGAGAAAAAAATTGATTAGACTATGGACAGTTATTTTACGTCGACAAAGCACACTGCAGCGGCGGTATTGACCTGAAGTTATTACATAAGGCGTAAGTCGTATGCATTGAGTGAAAATTTACCTTTAAATAAGTTGTATTCAATGAAAAAGTGTATTTAAGGCAATCTAAAAAGAATTTAGGTCTTTAAGATCATGAACTTTGATCTGAAATTCTTACTAATGCCCCCTGTGACAAATTATTTAGCTGAAGGTCGTCCACAAGTCGACATTACGAGGTAAAAAAAAGATACCGGCGTTTATTGAATTTTTATACTGAAATCAGGGCGAAAAATGGGATTTTTTGAGGTGAAAAGTCGGGGGATTGAGTTGAAATGATTTTTTTACTCACGTCTTGGATAAAAGGCAGTTGATTAGCGTTGATAACTAGAATAATTCGCGCACACGAGTGTATAAGTGTAGCTCGTCGTCAAAGAAAACGATCTGCCGGCCAAGGGCAGGTGAGCAGTCATGCGCCAGGAAGCCGCCATTTTCGCATGCGCGGTGTGCACAGTGCACACACACACACACAAACCCGTAGTCAGCGCCACCACACGCGCAAGGAACTATAGAGATTTATTTTCAACTCGGGAGCTTTCAAACTGATGATGGTTTTTGAGTGCATTCGAGAAGCTACGTTGATCCAGTGGGTTCGAGAAAGTCTATTTGGCAGAGAACCATCGCGATTTGGGTATTTTTAATTCTCAGCGGATATATAAAATGAGTTGCTGTTGTGTGGGCAGTTATTCTACGCCGAGAAAGCAAGAGAAAATACACCAACATGGTGAGTGTCGACCTCAACAAATCGAGTGTTTTTATTTGTAATTATTTTTTTATTACAATTAAACGTGTATTTTTTTATTTTTCTAGTGCACTACCGCTATAGGGCCTTTAAACTACAATGTCTTGTGCAATGACAGTGTTGGCAGGTAAGAAAAAAATTAGAGAAATTTTACATGGATTGTACGAATATTCCTTGGAAATCTTGACATTTTTGTGATTTTTAGGTGATAACTCGGTAAATAAGCAATCTATCGAAAAATGTAAAGAAAGTAAATTAATTGAAAATTAAATTTTCTACAAAAAATATAGAACACGATTTTTTTGTATTTTGCTTTATTGTTGAAATATTTTGAAAAATCAAAATTTAAAAAAATCTGTAATGTCTCGAACATTGAAAAAGGTATAAAAAAAATTATTCAACATTTTTTTGTAGATAATTCAATTCCAAATCATTGACTTTGGATAATATTTTTCATTATCTCGTTTATTTACCGAGATATCGCAAAAAAAAAACGACAAAAAATGTATAGGATTTTATAGAAACAATGGCATGAATCTGTTGAAAATTTAATTAATAAAATTTTTTTTTATTCAGATACATGGTCGCAAGTAAAGATTTGGGGCCTGGGGAGCAAATAGTGTCGGAATTGCCGTTCGTAGTGGGTCCAAAAACGTCTTCATACCCTCTGTGCCTCTCGTGCTACTCTCCTTGGCCTGCTGACACTGCGAATCAGTACCTCTGCTCGAAATGTGCTTGGCCAGTGTGCAATGAAGCCTGTGAAGCGGCAGCACAGCACCGCGAAAACGAGTGCCCGATTTTCGCGGCTAACGGCGAGAAATTCAACGTCACCGCAGCTCTAGAGGAAACTTCTGCCAATGGAGTGGCCCAGTTGGAGTGTATCACGCCTCTGCGGCTGCTGCTGGCCGCTGAGAAGCAAGCCGACCGTTGGGATAAGGAAATCAAGGCCATGGAGGCGCACAATAAAAAGCGATGTGCGAATAAATCGCAGTGGAACACCGACCACGTCAATATCGTAGCTTATTTGCGTGATCGGCTGAAACTCGAGCGTTTTTCAGAGGAGAGCATTCAAACTGCTTGCGGAATCTTGGATATTAATTGTCACGAAGTTCGGACACCCTCTGGATACACTGCTAGAGCTCTTTACCCCACAATTGCCATCATGAACCACAATTGTGTGGCTAATACCAGCTACAGCGTCAGTGGAGACGATTATCGGTTGGTTTTAAGGGCTAAATAATTTTTTTGTGCATTTTATGACGGAATTTATGTACAGGGCAGTCTTGAGGACCACGGTGAGCACTAAAAATGAGGCAGAACTCTTTGGAAGTTACACCCACTCGCTTCTACCGACGTTGATGAGACGCGCAAAGCTACAGGAGAGTAAACATTTCTCTTGTGCGTGTGCCAGATGCTCGGATCCGACGGAATTGGGTACTCACATGTCTTCCCTGAAGTGCAACAAATGTGATAATGGGGTGGTTGTACCCCTAGACTCTCTAGGTAAAGATTTTTTTACTTAAAAAAAAAAAAAAATTGCTATATACTAGCTCATCACTATAGAGAGAGAGAGAGAGAGAGAGAGAGAGAAAGAGTATCATCTTTTTTTGTTAATAACTCGAAACTCGTGCGAGATACAGTATTTTTACATGAAACCTTTTTTTTACATAGGATTAAATTTGTTACAATACAAAAATTCAATCAACTGAACGGTTTTCGAGATAACTATTAAAGTAAAAAAATATTGTGATTGATCATTCTTATTGGAATAATGGTGCAAAAACAATTGTTAATAAATTATTTTTCGACTTTTTAGATGCTGAAAGTTCATGGAAGTGTACCCACTGTGAGTTTTCAACCACCGGTGCCGCCGTGAAGCGAGTTTTTGAGCTGATAAACAGCGAAGTCGAGGAAATTGACGTGATAACCGGCGCTGAGGGAGGAAATGCAGTGGAAGTTCGGGAGAATCTTATCAAAAAGTATCACTCAGTGCTGCATCCTCGTCACGCATTCCTCACGATAATCAGGTACCGCAATGAATAACCCATCTCGAATGGAAAACCCCTAAATAAATATACATATATTTCTCACTTGCAGAGTGTCCCTGTCGCAACTTTACGGCCGAGTGGACGAGTATGAGCTAGATGACCTGCCTGACATCGTCCTGGAGCACAAAGTGGACATTTGCAAGCTGCTGATGCAGGTTCTGGACGTGGTGGAGCCAGGATACACGCGAGCGCGAGGCATGGCGCTCTATGAGCTTCACGCTCCGCTGCTGTTTCTGGCACGATCGCAGTGGACGGCCGGAGTACTTGACGATGCGGCTCTAAAGTCAAAAATGACCGAAGCTGCGGCGGTCCTGAGAGAATCAGGGACAATTCTCAGCCTGGAACCGCCAAATTCTATCGAGGGACAGATCGGCGTAGCTGCAAAGCAGTCGCTCGAGCAGCTGCAGGAGTCTATTAATAATCTTTGAGTGGAAAAAAAATTTTTTGATCGTTTTAAGTAATTGTTTATGTCAATAATATTATCCGAAATAAATTCTGCCATTGTAGTCAACCAATTAAGTTTGAATAATTTTTTACGTGGGCGCGATCGCTTTAAGAACAACAAAATAAGGGCAAATCACGTCAGATAATATTTTACACGCTGTAAAAAATATTTTTCAGTCTGTGATTGGGCATGACTCACGTTTAAATAAATTAATTTTCTATTTTTTTTTTAGGGATTAATTTTCTTTTTTTTTCGCTGTTTAAAAAGAACGCGCGTTTTTCGTAGAATGCGCATGCTTGATGGGCACTGAGCTAATGAAAATCCGGAGCGGATGTGACGTATGCGTCGTTTCCGCTTTGGCTTTCTCTCTCTTCTCTCTTGCTCTCGACGTCGTCCAAGTCTCAAAATGGTGGACGATCGTCTGTACGTGGCGTCGTCTCTATGGAAATTAGTCAAATATCTGTTGAAAACGGAGTAAATAGACAAATATAATTGTCGTCATTGCGCTGCAATGGCATTCCAACGAATAATACATAAAATTGACGTCGGAAAGCTGAGGAAATCTGTCAGTGACGATGTGTGGTGATTGAGTAGTGACAGGCAAGTTTAATAAACAATTTCTCATAGGATAAAAAAAATCAAACTGTTGAAAAATAAACTATAAAAATGGAAAAAAGCATGATTATTATCGTATAAATAGTTTAGATATAAGTAAGATCAGTACTGACATCAGTTAACCTCAAATAAATAATTAAATATGTCAATTTTTTTATCTTAAAAATTATTCCAATGTATAATGGTACAAAAGTTGGATTTTTTTATTAGTTTTAACAGGATTAATTTTTTTTTCCAATATATTTTGAGGTTATCTCAGGTCTGGAGTATATTTTCAGCCACTGTCACTGTGACAAATATATCTTTTAACCCTGTTTAAGGATTTTCCAGGGTTTGGAGTGTCGACAAACAGTGCTTGAAAATAACCATTCATAATTTTTGGACTCTGTTTGAAGTATTCCAGAGTTTGACATATGTTTGAATGGACTTAATAATTGATAAATATTAATTTTTTCCCAGAGTTTCAAGTGTTTAATAGTATTTACATCTAATTGTCTTTATTTTTTTATGACACGCTTTTCTAGAGTCTGAATTATCTCCAAGATGCCACTTACAATTGATTAAAATTGAACTTGAGACTCTGGTTTAATACAAAATGGACATTTCCAGATTCAATGATCAATTCTTACTAACTTTAATAACATTTTTCTTAATTATTAATTTTTTTTACTAGGTCACAAGTATGAAGAACCTTCAGAAAGGGTTTAAACTCATCCTGTTTGAGTATTTCCATCTTCTCAGGGGACCTCAAGCGGGATTTCATTTCTGCTGAATTAATTCCATAACAGCGAATGTGGAGGTGACATTTTTCTCATATTTCTATCCACTTTATATCCAACAACACGAGCTAAAAATTGAAAATTGAGTGACAATGGGTTGCCTGAACGTTCTACGATGCGCGCCAATTTTCTTCAAGCAGTCGGTAAAGAGGTGCCACATATTATCTTCGAAAAAATGACGTTCTGCGCCCAGTGACTTGGCACAAACCCGTCCGGACTTGACACTCGTTCTGCAGTGTTGATGACGACTTGATGCGGTGATTGGAGATGAGAGAAAAAATCTACACTGGTAGGTTCAAATCGGTTAAATAGATTATTATTACAATTATACTGATTTATTTCGATCAATTTACGTCAATTGAAGCATGTAGGTACAATGCATAACCTTCGCGTCAGAAATGAACAAAATTCTGTCAAAAATATTTTTGTCGACATTGGTAGGATTACGCGTTGTTGAAAATTATAGATAATCGTTGGTAAAATTACCATGCAGTCGATTTACGACGAAATTTCTTGTAAAAGTTACTTGACAAGTGGTTTTTTTTGCATGAAAAGTCAGGTTATGCAATTTTTTCTCAAGTCTCAGGACATGTTGTATCAGACCAATTTTGTGAAAGTCAACTCTTTTAGATGAATTTACACAACTAACATCTAGAGCTATTTTACAGTAATTTCTTGTTTGTATAGATTGATTTTCGACTTTTTATTGAAATTTGATCAGAAAAAAAAGTGTAAAAAAATGCAATAATTGAGTGTAAGTAATAATGTTTTTTTTTTTAACTAAAAATCATTTAAATTCTGATTTTAGTGCTTTTCTTGCGACATTGAGACCCCATGAGCCAAATCGATGATGGGACTACATCAAATTGTGTCAAGAACTTCTGCCACCGATGGAACATATACCATTGTCGAGTCTAGGACAGTTGTTCCTGCAGTTTTTATTTAAATTTAGCTCGCTTTTTTGGTTTGACATGTATGAACGTAAGTCGAGTAGCTTCAGTGCAGTGAAATAAGTGAATTTAGTGAAGTGCTGTAATGTGAAGTGAATAGTGCTACTTTAAATAGTGAAAAATGGTCTGTAACACACTCCGGTGGCTCAATGGATTACTCAAGAACCAACAGTTTCGCCGTGGGATAGCGGTGAGTCTCGCATGCGATACTTATTCCTGTATGAAACAAATTTCTCCATCGAAAATTATCACATTATTTTCGGTATTTCTGAATATTATGATGCTCCCAAAATCTTCAGCAAATATCACGAATCGTGTGGTGATTTTTTCGGACATTTTTTGTTGTGCAGGCCTCACAATATGCATTGGCGATTGACATCACTCGATTCAAAAAAATTAAAAAACTTTACAAAATATTATTTAAAATGTTATTGTGAAAAAAAAAAAAAAAAAAAATCCAATTGAAAAATCGGGTGATGTGTGTGGGATGAATGTGTAATATTTTTTGTGCAGTATTTCCCCTTCTTGAAAACAACTTTTTTCATCTTTTTTTGTCTATATTAATCTTTTTAAACAATTACTTTGGACTATTAACAAGTTTTCATTCAATTATCCTTTGAAATATTACCTGCAGATTAATTGTTACTTCCTTAAAATATTGAATAAGCACGTAATAAAAATTTAAATTAGTTTTTTTTACCATTTTTCGAGTCATGAATGATTTTTTTAACAGGAAGTATAATTATTTCTGCCTCAAATTGATAATTAAATTGAAACATTTTGATTATAATGACATTAAATTCAATCAATCCCAATTTTTTTAGGCTTTTCAGCGAGTAAAGTACATGCCTAACGTGCAAGTATTTTACTCTTCAATTTCACATAATTTTTTGCGTGCGAAATCTTGTGAAATTTGATTTTGAACCTTTGCTGAGGATTGCGGCGGGGGGCAAGCGTTTGTTAGTGTGCCCGGGCACTTTTAGAATCAGAATGCGCGACGTGTTTGTATGATTTTCTACAAAAGCGTTTCCGTCCCTTAATAGAAGGTCGCGATCGCGTAATTTTTAAGTAGAGTCAATGATTTAATTAAGTGTGTATGTGTTTTAATCGCTGATGCATTAATTATTTTTTTATAATATTATTGTGATTTGTTGCTGTTTCAGTCTCGGATTGAGACTGTTCAGCCATTTATTGAGCTTTGTGTGTGTTAATTGATAATGATAATTATGGTTTTTTGTGAGTTTAAATGATTATTTTGTCAGTGTAATTATTTTAAGTCACAAAAATCTATCATTATTCAATTGTTGACAGTTTAAATTGGAAAAAAAATGTCCCCTAAGCAAATCCCACCCGAAAAGCTGACTATTTGTTTAATAAATCACTAAGAAAAAATTAATTACCGCAAAGTAATCATTTTTAGTGATTATTTATGGAGCAAATAATTTATTAAATATTCATACTACGTGGTTATTGGCATTTTTCAAGTGCAGATTTATTTAAATTTTAGGTATTATACAAGCTCGTATTGATTTTTTAAAATATCTCGAAAATCCCAGAAGATACAAAAAAATTTATTCAACAATTTTTCTAGAAAATTTAATTTCCAATCTTTTATTTTCTATAAAGTATATAGTTATCGCAAAAAAATCACGAAAATATCAAGATATCCAATTTCACTCTCAGAAACTGCTGCTAATAATGAAAAAATTTTTTTTACATATGTCAAGTACTGCGAAAATAACAACACTTCTATTTTTAGCCTTAGACCACAGTAAGTAGCGAGAAAATTTGCCTCGAGTTCAATTCTAATAATAAACAACTCGTGAATCTTTTGCCCTGCAGCGCTCAGTAACTTCATATTAACTCACTCATTCCTATAAAAATGTTAATCCAGGAAGTAGAAAAAATTTCGCCAATCAAATATAAACAATTATCGTCGGAAAAACTCGGGAGATACCTGGTAGCAGCAAAGAAAATAAGTTGCGGTGAGGTAATCCTGCGAGAACAACCAGTTGCAGTTGGTCCCGCATTGTTTAATAAAAATCTCCTCTGCTACGAGTGTCTGAGAGTACTTGCAACCACTCTGAGCACTAGATTATGTCCCCAATGTCGGGTAGGAACTTTCTGCAGTGCCGCTTGCGAGGTATGACATGAAAAAAAATTTTTTTCTCCCATTAAAACCCACAAAAACATTGAAAAAAATCATCCTTCAGGTGCGAAGAGTCACCCACACGCCAGAAGAGTGCAAAATTTTGGCGGGAAAAGTGATTGAACCCGTAAAAATGCGGTCAATTCTGCTCCCACTGCGATTAAAGCTGATTCAGGAGCAAAATCCGGAGCTCTGGGTGAAAATCCTGCAGTTAGAGGACCACAAATTATCCCGGAAGGACACACAGATTTGGGACGACTGTCAGAAAGACGTTGTGGATGTTTTTAAGTGTCTTGAAATCGCTGGAGAACAAGACACTGAAATTTTGCAACGTCTCTGCGGGATTTTGGACGTGAATTCATTCGAATTGCGATCACCAGCGAGTTTAGAGCCCTCTCCCCTGCGAGGATTGTTTGTCCAGGCTGCCCTGATAGCCCACGATTGTCGGGGAAACACTTATTTAACCGTTGATGATGATTTTCAGCTGACAATCTACGCCAACAAGGAAATTAACGATGGAGAAGCAATTTTATTTAATTACACTGATTTACTGCTGGTATTTTGATTTTTTTTTTTTTTATTTTCTTTGTGCGAGTTTTTAATGGTTTTTTCGTGTTTAGGGCACTGCTGAGAGACGTGAGCACCTTCGAAAGGGCAAATATTTCACTTGTGAGTGCAAATTGTGCCAAGATCCGAATGAACTTGGCGCGAATTTAAGTACAATTATCTGTCCGCGATGCAGAAATGGTTTAGTCGTGTTTAAAGGTCCTGCCGAGGTTAATCCTTACGTTAATCAAAGGCACTGGAAGTGCCAAAAGTGTTCCAGATTATTTTCTGGACGTTTAATCAAAACTTGCCTAGTTTTGGCCAAGTCTAGCATCGATCAGCTCGATAATGCCGGATTCAAGGTAATTTTCTTTCAATGCGGGGGGAAAAAAATAAAAATATCAATCGATTTGAAAAATTCTCGTTTATCTTGTAGAAAATTTAATAACAAAGAGATTGAACGTTGATTTTTTGAAATTGGTTTTTCAAACTTGTAGCATCCCGGCTGAAAAAAATTTCTTCACGACAATTTTCGACTTGATAGTTGATTGATGTTTTTAAAAATGTTTCAAGTGGTAAATACTCGGTTTTTTTGATGAATTAATTATATTTTTGAGGATTTGGAAGATTTATTGAAGAGATTATCATCTACTCTGCATCCTAATCACTTTCTAATGATGACTTTGAAGCAAAAATTGCTCGCGGAATATCGGAGTGAAGTTGCCGCGGTAAATCCATCGAAAAAAATTCTTCAAAATATCATAAATCTCTGCAAAGAAATTCTCGAAGTTTTGGACATTGTTGAGCCAGGGATTTCTCGGTTGAAAGGTCAGTTTTCAACTTCTTTTTTCTTTTTTCAACTCGCAACTTGATTTTCACTACAAAAACGCGTTTTGCAGGCATTTTACTGTATGAAGTCCACCTTCCTATGGTGATTTTAGCCAATAAAACCTATGCATTACGTGAAATAAGTTTGGCGGATTTGATAAAAAAATTACAAGAGGCTGAAAGTTGTTTAAAAAAATGCCTGACAATGCTTTTGTTGGAACCTGCGACCACGCCCGAGGGTTGCCTGGCAAAACGAGCTCTCATGGAGTACAAAGCGCTTCGAGTGAACTTGAAAGATGTTCAATCACTTGAACAATCATGTACTTATCGACAAAAGACATTCAAAAAATTGAATTAATCCCCCTTGAAACCCGATGCGCATGCGTTGGCGCTACAAATTCTTCCCTATCTCCCAAGCGAAAAACATCCACGTTGTTCTGCACGTTCATATTTGGGCTGTCGACAATAATGTGATTTTCTCCATGTAGTACTGTTAATTGATTTAAAAATAGTTGTCTAGTTAATTGTGTAGATTTTTTCGTGTATCATCCTGCCAGTTAAGGTAAGAAAAATGATAGAATTGGGTCAAATGACAAACCATAACCTTAAACTCAAACTTAAATTTTGGATTTTTTATTCTGATGGATTTTACAGATTATTGAGAGTAGTCAACAATGTTTGATCAAAGTGTTGTTACTATTGGGATTCTTCTTGGTATTGCGGCAGTATTTAATTTTTCAATTCATCGAATTGATGAAGGTCATGTTGGAGTTTATTTCCGAGTGAGTGTCACCTCAAATATTTCCACGTTTTTGCATTAATTGGATTGTTGGGATTTTTTTTAGGGTGGTGCACTGTTACCTCAAGTCAGTCAACCTGGGTTTCACATGATGTTTCCCATTATTACGACGTTTAAGTCGGTCCAAGTGACCTTGCAGACTGATGAAGTGGAAAATGTTCCCTGTGGAACTAGTGGAGGAGTCATGATTTATTTTGATAGGATTGAAGTAGTCAATATTCTCGATCCTAATTCAGGTGATTTATTTATTTATTTATTTATTTATTTATTTATTTATTTTTTGAGTTTAGAAATGTCTAAAGGGTAGAATTGTTTGAAATTTGCGAATTTTTTTTATGTATTGCGTGATTATTGGCAGCGGCGTAAAGTTGAGTATTAATAAGATCTGGGATAAGTTTTAAAACGTTTAGGACGGGACGGAATATATGTTACGGTTTTTTTTCTGTTGAAATTTTGATTTTCAAAAATATCTCAAAAATTTATTCTACGTTTTTTATAGTAAATAAAATTTCCTATCTTTTTACTCCTATAACATTTTTTGTTATCTTGATTATTTATCGAGTTATTGACTAGAACAAAAAAGAAATCATCGAAATCACAAGATATCCAAGAGATTTTTCCGTTTAAAAATTTGACATAAATCAATCTCGTTTTATATAGATTTTACTAGGATAAGAATAATTTTTTTTTTATACATACTTAATGACTTTTTAATCTTTCAGTTCACAATATGGTGAAGAATTACACGGCTGACTACGATAGAACACTCATATTTGACAAAGTTCACCATGAATTGAATCAATTTTGCTCTGCTCACACGTTGCATGAGGTTTACATTGATTTATTCGATCAAATCGATGAAAATTTAAAAACCGCACTGCAACAAGACTTGAACGAGCTTGCCCCGGGTCTGAGTATCCATGCGGTGCGTGTAACTAAGCCAAAAATCCCGGAACCCATCCGGAAAAATTATGAACTGATGGAGGGCGAGAAAACCAAATTGTTGATATCGATTCAGCACCAAAAAGTGGTGGAAAAAGACGCGGAAACGGATCGGAAAAAGGCGCTGATTGAGGCCGAGAAGATGGCTCAAGTTGCCAAAATTCAGCACGACCAAAAAGTCATGGAGAAGGAGTCTTTGCAGCGCATTGCGTTCATTGAGGACGAGATGCATTTGGCGCGTGAAAAAAGCCGCTCTGATGCTCACTTTTATCAAATGCAGCGACAGGCAGAGGCCAATCAACTGTTGTTGTCGCCAGAGTACCTAGAACTGAAGAAATACGAGGCTCTCGCCGGCAATACCAAGGTTTATTATGGTCAAGATATCCCGAAAATGTTTTCCATTGGAGGAGGAGGTGGAGGATGCTCACTCGATGTGAACACACAGTCAAGTCCGGCAGGTCAAAGTCAAAATTAAACATGAAATATATTGTTTAAATTAAGTTTCTGCTGGTACCTGATAATTAAAGTCTTTGTAATTAATTTTTTTCGTGTTGTTAAGTACTCGCAACGTGTTTTTTGTTTTTTGTTTTATATGTCAGGAAATAAGGCTAGAGGATTTTTTTTTCAAGTGAAATCGGTGGAAATACTTGAATTTGAGTGGAAAAAATCTTTTTTTTTGTCACTATTGGAGTTGGAAAAAATATTTTGTTTGATTTTTTCGATTGTTTAGAGTAAGAAATAAGTTTATTTTACTTTTTGAGGGGTGTTTGGTAATTTTTGGTTTGGGTTATAAGGCGAGAGCAATGACGAAAGGGAGAGTTGTTTTTTTTTTTTTTTTCGTTAGTGTGTCGATAACTCAGTAGATAAGCAAGATAATGAAAAATATTATTAGACGTTAATGATAGAGAATTAAATTAGATATACAAAATGTCGAGTAATTTTTTGCGATATTTTGAAAGATAAGATTTTTCAAAAATGAAAAATGTCTCAAAAACTACAGGAAACATAAAAATCTTTGTTTGACATTTTTTGTAGGAAATTAAATTTATAATCTATCAACTTCAGGAAAAAATTTTTGTTATTTTGCATACTTGCCGAGTTATCGCGAAAAAACTAAAAAAAAAAAAAAAACATGAAAACGTACTTTTATCTCCCTTTCGGACGTTTTCAAGGGAAACATTGACTTAAATATTTGTTACATTATAGCGAGTAAAGTTGCAACTTAATATAGTCCAGGTGGTATCTGACTCCCGTATAAATTCCCACCAAATCAGTCGCATTGTCATAGTTTCGTGGATAGCGCGTGTGAATACCGAGAATATAGTATGTGCCATTGGTATGTGCTGTAATCGAGTTTACCACAGGTGCACCATATATTTGCTGTAACCGAAATGTAACCGAATGAACTATTATTATTATTATTGAAAATTAGAAAAAATTCACTAACAACAAAATTTAATTTATAAAAATTTAGTAATTAAATTATTTAGGTTGATTAGAAAAGATATATGTACCGCGGGATCTCGATATTCGTCGCCTGAGCGTGATTTAATGAGAAGCAACTGACGTTCCGTATGATTAATTAGACGATCACTTGAAAGGTATTCTACTGGAGCCTCGTTCGCATCCAAATCATCGTCATACAAACGCAGTTTTCCATGAATCAAATTCTCATGGTCGTTGAAGTCAAGAATAGGCAAGCATATAGGCCGGACAAATCCGCTCCTAACAACTACATAAACATATAAAAAAATACATTTGAATATAATTTTGGAAAATGTTTGTAGTTACACGGCAAAATATCGCGTCACTCATTATGCTGAACGGGCGTACAATTTTTTTTTTTTCTCGTTAATTTTCCGATAACTTGGTAAATAAGCGAGATAACGAAAATTTTTTAGTTGCTTATCTTTTATTAATTATTAGAGTAATAATAATAAAGAATTTAATTGTCTACAAAAAATGTAGAGAAATTTTTTGCGATACTTTTTTGGTTCTCGAAATATTTTGAAATAACTATATCGAATTGTCAGAAAGATATAAGAAAATTTCATGAGACACTTTTTGTTAACAATTTATTTTCCTATTATTTTACTAGAATAAAATGTTTTCTTATCTCATTTATTTATCGAGTTATAGTGATAAAACTTTTGATAAATCACGAAAACACCCAGATTTTTGCAGGGTCTTTTTAAAGCTTTATAACAAATTTTTGTCCTAACGATAACTCTGTAAAT
The DNA here is from genome assembly GCA_002156465.1 of Macrocentrus cingulum. Taxonomy (NCBI): domain Eukaryota; kingdom Metazoa; phylum Arthropoda; class Insecta; order Hymenoptera; family Braconidae; genus Macrocentrus; species Macrocentrus cingulum. The sequence continues at coordinate 153,044 of MVJL01009512.1, read as the reverse complement.
AATGAAAAATTTTATTCCAGTTACATAATTGGGCATTAAATTTTCCATAAAAAAACATTCAAAACATCTTTCAATATTTCCCCTAGTTTTTGAAATATTAACACAGTCGATTTCTCAAAATTTTGATTTTCCAAAATATCTTAAAAACAAAGCAAAGAATCAAAAAAATTTGTTCCGCATTTTTTTTAATAAATTGAATCCTCTATCATTTAACTCTCATAGCATTTTACGCTACTTTCATTATTTACAGAGTTATCGTCAGAAAACGAAAAAAAAAAAAAAACAGCTATATCTTGTGACTTTTAGCACAAAAAACTCTTATGCGTGAATCTGATTAAAACTTACCGTCCCAAGGAATTCTATTTCTCAATCTCACTACTGCAATGTCATATAGAACGTTCTGATAATCGTACATTGGATGGATAGCAGCATCGCGAGTATAATAATTCATCGGATATGGGTGAATTTGGGAGACGCTATTATTGTCGAATCCTCGCAGCCGAACCATATTAATTGAATGATGCATATCAAAAATGCATCTCGCTGCAGTGAGCACATGTAATCCAGTAATTAAGCTTCCACTGCATACAAACGTGATTTCACCTGTTCTATATGATTCATAAACTATATCTACCAACCACGTCCATTTGCCTGCAAATTAGAGTGTTATAATGACTACAGGGAATTTTTACAGTTGGCTAAATACATATACTTGTGACGGTCTTAACAGTGTCAATTTCGACTACTGGTACTTGGGTGCCACAAAGTGGTGGCGACAACGGTCCATTGGGCCATCCAGGAGGTGGTGTCATTTGCCGGGCAACTGTGTCGTTGGGGCAGCAAAATTTTGTTGGCTCCTTGTTCTTATTCCACTCGCATGCTAATTGCTCATTGAGATAAAATCTAGTGGTATCAGCACCATAGTAATTTTGCAGATATCGAAGCTCATTGCAGTTCTCTAGGGTCATACAGCTGCTCGGTACTTCAGTCTTACCGTTCTGGCATAAATCAGCTGCAATGGAAAAATAATCTGGGTTTAGTTGGATATTTTGACAACTCATTAAATAAGAGAGATAGGAAAAAAATGTTATTCAAGTTAAATAATAAGGGGTTTAATTTACTAAAAAAAAATGTAAAAAAAAAAATTTTTATATTTATTATACTTTTATTTACCGTGTGAGCGATAGATATCTACCAGGGAGAGATGAAATAGCCAGAGAAAATGCAGTCGCAGGTAATTTGATATTCGAGGCATTGTCTGTAATCAGAAAAATCAAGTTTTAAGATATTGAATTGAGATTAAATTTAAAAAAAAATATATATATCTTATCAACTTTTCAAAAGAGTACAACTTTGACATCTGCATTTTTTGTGATTTTTTTTCGGTTTTTTAGTGCACACTCGGTAACTAAGCGAGATAACAAAAAATGTTACTTAAGATAAATGATAGGACATTGAATTCTCTACAAGAAATATATAATACATTTTTTCCGTATTTGCTTAGTTTTTGAAAAAATTTTGAATTTTTAAAAATTTTATATTTTTTAAAATATCTCGAGAATTAAGAAAAATATCAACAACTTTTATTTAATATTTTTTATAGTAAATTTGATTTCTAACAACTTACCTTTGACGATATTTTTCCTTATCTCGTTTATAGTTACAAAGTTATCGGCACAAAACCCAAAAAATTACGGAAAATTCACTGACAATTGTAACAATAGTGAAAAATCAATTGTATTTATATTTTACGGACGAGTACAGAACTTGAGTTTTTCCAAGACTCGATAATACTGTGACATTTACTCCGAACAATATTTTATACTACTATATAGACAAACTATTATTGATATAAAATAAATATTGAGTATCAACATCTTGCTGCGTTTGAAAGCACGATAAAAATTCGTTAGAGCGTACAAAGTTGCTATCAATATAACTATCCGTCTCTATTTAATGCTAATTTTCCCGTAATAATGCTGATTTTTCCATAAAATTATCCAAAACTAGGTGATAGACTATTTACAAATATTGAAATTACATTTACTCAACCAAGAAAAAAACCCACTTATCACTTGCATAAACACAAGATATTACGTTATGCCAGTAACTTTTTTTTTATTATTATGTCTACAAAAATCGAAAGGGACTCTATAGAATTTGTTGCGTAGTTCTCATGTGCGCATTTTTTTATGCAAATTAAAAAGTGGCGCTAGACCGTTTCCTTATTGTATCACGTTAACTCAGTAGATAAAGGAGATAACAAAAAAATATTATTTAAATCAAATGATAGAAAATTGAATTTTCTATAAAAAATGTCGAATAAATTTTTTTGTACCTTTAATTCTTAATATTCAAGATATTGAAGCGATTGTTGAAAATTCTTATTTTTCAAAATATCGAAAAAGTTTATTGTATATTTTTTATAGAAAATTGAATTTTCTATCTTTTATCTTTAATAATATTTTTCAGTATCTCACTTATTTATCGATTTATTGATATATTAATGAAAAAAAAAAAACAACCTCATATACTTTCTTTTTAAATGATAAAAATGATTTCAATGCAATTCTAGAATGATTTAAATATAATTAAAAACGTATTTTAAAAATGATTAAAATAATCACAATGCACTTTGAGAAAAATTAAAATGTGTTTTTTGATCGATTGAAATGATTACGCGAAGCGTTTTTTGTCCTTAAAAACAATCAAAATTCACTTTTAAAATGATGAAAATGATTAAAATAAATCTTAAAATATTTTTTTTTTATCAAAAATTCAATTAAACAAAAAATTAAAATATTTTTCTGGACAAATTTTTACCAAATTTCAGGTTTAAAGAAATAAAAATTCAGCATAAAATTAATTGGAACACACTTTTAGATTTATTGAATATACAAACACGTTTGTATGTGTGTGTGTGTGTGCAATTACGTGCAACAAGAAATAAGTCAATAAATTTCCATTATCATAATATATGTATAATACCTATACATAATAACACGTGTTCTTCGAACCAGGAAGACAGAAATGGCATGGCGCACGGCACCACTCTAAAAAACTAACCCAAAAGCGCATATCTTATCATTCACCCACATCATCACAAACACACGCATAATTTCGCATTTGTACATAATATAATAACTAATCTAAAAAACATCTTTGAATAAATGTCTATTTACTGGGCGTGCTGGCAGACGATACTGCCAAGTTTGGTGTTGGACTGCTACTGCAAGATCTACTTAAAAGTCTATGATTCTCAACCGTCAAAAAATTATTTGAATCACTGGTCGTCCGCTCTTGATGTGCAATAATGATTTCTGGGTCGGCCGGACTGGCACAGCGTCTTGAAACACACGCGGCAGGTTGTCGTGAACACGTGTGCAGGGGAATTCGATAAATTCTCAAAGGTTTCCCGTCCTGTAGACTATTAGCCGCCGCTGTCAAACCAGGTGGACTATTGCTTCGTTCAGTGTCTACGCGAATTCGTTCATTTTTTGCCAAAAATTCCGGCGCAGTCGTGGCAAAATAAATGTCACGCTTGGATGAAATCAACGAGAGATTTGGCATAGCTATTGTGTGCACTAAATTTCCGTTTATGATCAGGCGAATTTCCATGGTGTCGGTGGTGAATGCAATAACATAGGGGAAGGCACATGCCACGGTAATTGGCACGGAATTCCAGTTGAAATCAAATTCCGTCAATGCACCAGTGTCTTCGGATAATTTTTGAAAGTGACAAGTGTTGTTGTAGCACAATAATAATTCAGGTTCCTCGTCCTCGCAGAGATCTAGGGCTGCGATGATGTGAGGCTTAATTGAGGCCTCCATTGCCAGGGTACGAGTTGTTCCGTCGGTAGAAATTAACTCAAAATGATGGCGAAGGCCGCAACAGAGTAGAAACGAGTTTTCTAGCTCTGTGCTCTCAATTATTGTGATAATTTGAGGTGGTTCGGATGCCGATAACTCGTTTAATATGAGAAATCCATCGATTGTGTCTGTGTCGGCGGAGGAACACCATGTTGTCCATGCTGCATTGTGCTTCCATTGAAGGAGGATGAGCTTTCGACCGACTGCGACAACCATTCGCAAGTGTGAGCCTCCGGGACGGGTAATACTGTACAGGTGACAGCCCCGGGTCTTTTCGAGTTTTCGCTCCTTCACCTAGTAAAACGCAATTTTAATTTATTATCATGGAAAAAGTATTTTATTATTATTTTCATGTTTATAAGGATAATTCCCTATTTTTTACCTGTAGTCGAGTTTGTACAGTACAACGGGGCGACGGAGGATCCTCGTCATTCTCCTCAAAAGGATTACATTCGATCAATGGACCTGCCAGCTCGCTCAGTCGATACACATAGACATTGCTCTCTCGACCTTTGTCGCCAGCGCGAAATAAAAGAATTCCATGCTGCTCGACAACGCTCAACTGCTTTATCGGGACGGACTTGTCAAACAGAAGAATATCGGCCATGCCATCTGAAAAAAGTATAGATAATTAAAAATGTCAATAAAGGTGGGTTGAGTTGATGATCAACTCGCTGACCTTCTACCAGCCAAGTTCCATTGTCTGTAGCTAGAACTAATTTATTCTCTGACCAAACGTCACCGCAAACAAACTCGTGGTGAAAGTCTGGGTAGATGCAGCGAGGCTCCCAAGGACGTGGTTTCAATGGGCCCACTGTTGCCAAGGATGTTGGAGCCAGACCGCGCACAATTGCCTCGAGTTTCAGTGCTTGGCCTACCCGAACCATCTCCACAACTCGCGTTTCCTCTCGTCGACGACCTGGTGTTTCTACCACGTCCGATAGAGCGCGACGATTTAGCATACTCTGTCGAGAAAAAACAATTCAATTAATTTTTACTTGAATTTTAGGGTTTCAAATTAAATTAAGCGGCTAAACCATTACTCGGGAACTATATATACTTATGCGAGATAACAAAAAATGTTATAAAAGTTGAATAATATGGATTTCTGTAATGTCCTAAGCTTAGTTATCAAGTTATCGCGATATATTAACGAGGAAAAAAAAATATTACACGTCCTTTGAGCAATATATTCACATGTTCTAAGGATATTTTTCTGTTTCTTACCACACGATTCTTTGTATATATAATTATGTTAGGTCTCCAACAGTCAATCCGATGTGTCATGAACGAAAATCAGTGTCTGTATAGTTACTTGATAACATCATGGAAGACATTATCATCTAAATAGGAATTTTCCTGCCGTTTTGCCAAATAACAAAATTTTTTACTCACAGAACTCGCGTTTCCTTTTGAGTCTCGGGTCATGTGCTCTTGATACAAGTCCCGAAGAAGGGCATCCAAGGTCCTTTCACGTTTTCGCGCAAAGGTCAGCGTGTCAAATGTTGCTTTCTCGCCGTTGATGAGCTTGACAAGCAAAAACTCACGAAAATTGCTTGGATCTTCAAAAACCGGCGGACAGGGCAGACTTGGACCAAACAGAGGCACATTTTCATCGCAGTAGATGGCTATCCGCCAACCCTGGGTGCTCGAGTCGGTCGCTACCACTGCAAATACATCTGAAAAAACGAAAGAAAGTATATTTTACGACTTGGAACCAGGATATCCAACTTTTATGGTTTTTATTCGCCATTTTGGCTTTATAATGCCAAAAGGGGCGAATTGAATTTATTTCAGATAAAATAATATATTTTTAGACTCTTAAAAAATCAATAAATCGTGTGATGAATGCCAAAAAAGCCTGAAAATCTCAGAATTTTTGTGGTTTTTTTTTTTTTTCTTCTTTAATGATAACTCGATAAATAACGGAAATAATGAAAAATATTCTAGACGGTAAATGATAAAAAATTAAATTTCCTATAAAAATTGTAGAATAAAATTTTTCAAAATTTTCATTAATTTTCGAGATGTTTTGAAAAATAAAAAATTCAAAAAAATGATAATATCTCAAAAACCAAAAAAACAGAAAAAAAAAATTTATTTAACATTTTTTGTAGTAAATTTAACTATCAATCATTTTACTCCAATATGATATTTTTCATTATCTTCCGTAATTACCGAGTAAACGCAAAAAATATTGAGAGAAAATGACAAGAAAAATTTTCTCAAGTTAGAAAATGAAAAGAAATAAAAAAATCATTTTTAGGATTTTAAAAAATGTGAAAAATGTTGTTACTCACGTGTAAATTGACTTTTTATACAGTTTGGATTAAAAGTATCGAGCACAGTTGGATCATCGGCGTAAATTATGTTGACAATGTCGTTGCCAATATGACGTTTTCGCTCGAGCTGCTGAGGGTTATCCTTGGAGTGTGGTAACATGGTGCTCACGTGGTACATGACCTCGTGGCCCGCGTACACCGTGTAGACACTCTGCTTGCCTGTCATGTCGCCCTTTACGTCCAAACCACCGCGGTACTTGTCCCAACCCTTGAGGCAAATTTTTTCCCCGAGAATTTCAAGAAATTTCTCGAATCCCGTACTTGCCTGCTCGTTCGACAGCATCTCATCATCCGTAGTCTGTCCCTCACGGGCGTATATTACGCCGAATTTAAAATTTACTGAACCCTCCTGCTCCTCGAGCAGTAAAAGATCTTTTTGTATCTCCGGGGAGAAAATTTCACGTGGTGCTTTATCAAATTTTTCAACGCCAAAAAAATTACTTAGAATATTTTTCACAGTCATCGTCTTGTTGCATGAATAAGGCAAAGATATTTTTTGGGCTCCCTGAAAAATTTAATCAAGTGGTTTTTCAGTTGGTTTTTTTTTTTTAGTTTATTTTCCATGATATAACTCGGTAAGTAATTGAGATAGCAAAAAATTTTATTACAATCAAATAATTATTAAATGTTTTTTTTTTTTTGGAATTTTCATTTTTTTAAATATCTTGAAAACTAAAGAAAATATCGTCAAAATTTGTTTAAGGTTTTTTCTTGAAAATTTAATTTCCTATCATTTTAGTCTGATGATATTTTTCGTTATCTTGCTTATTTACAGAATTATTGTAATGTAAAAAATAAAAGTTGAGTTTTTTTAGCAATATAGTGATAAGGGGGGGAGGAAGAAGGGAGTGAATTTGGACTTACGGTTCGTCTCCAGAGAATGACCCGGTAGTGAGGCACACACTGATCCCCGCCGTCGCTCAGGACCACTGATAAAAAAAGTGGATTTCTCTCGTGGTCCAATGCGACGTAATTCTGATGAACTTTGCCGAGGAAATACTTGAAATACCAACGTGTCTGGTATTCTGGATTCTCAAGCACGGGTGTACTTGGCGAGCCAAACATCTAAAAATTATTTCAATCATTTTATATATGCACTCATATATTAAACTATAGTACACGAAAAGGATTTCTTCAAGCAATTCAGTCGGGATTTTTTCTTCTTTTTTCCGTGATAACTTGTTAAATAAACGAAATATCAAAAATTTCATACAATTTAAATTATTCAAAATGAAATTATGTACTTACCTACAACAAAGGTCAAATAAATTTTTTAGTATCTCTTTTTATTTTTGAGATATTATCATTTTTTTGGAAATTGTTGTTTCTCAGAATATTACATTTTTTTTTCTTTTTTTTTTAGACAATTTATAATTCCCTATCATTTAACCGCTATATAAATTTTTTTCGTTATCTCTTTTAGTTGGATATCAATTTATCAGCAAGAAATAAAAAATAAATCCCGAAAATTGCGAACTCATGAATAAATAATACCCAGAGAAGTCAACTCCTTAAAACCTCCTCTAATTAACCAATAAATCTCCCTCATATACACGAAAAAAGTGAAGACATAAAAAATTGCCCAAACCCTCCTATTGTATCCGATCAAAACGTCCATTATCACCCTGCAATCAACAATTTTTATCATACCTCTTCTTTTTCGCCGGGCGAATCGCCATTTTCCACGCGAAATCGTCGTCCATTTTCCGCGCCGTCTTGTTCAATTTGCGGCAACTAAATCCCACAAAACATCCCTCATGTTATCAAACAAATTAATATACCATATATAACTCACCATTTCAACACTGCCATAGCCGCGTCTCGATAAAATCCCGCGTCGTAAACTCGTATCTGTTGACGATCTGCAATCACACCAAAAAAAAAAAAAAAACACCAAAATTATTTCCCACTCGTCCAAAGACAAAATTCAAATACCCTACGCATGGTGACTGGCGCGTCTGTGCAGATGTCTCAACTGTGACGATGTCAAAACAGGCATGCAAACAGATCTTGAGCGATCTCGAGCGATTTTCTGCGGCGCCACGATGTCCTCATCGCTCTCTCGATCACTTCCCGATGGACTACGTCGACGATTCGACCTCGAGCGTTGTTTATCCGTCTCGCCATTCGATGGATTACTATTGGAGAGTGAAAAACCCCGCAAACGCGTGACTAACTTCATGTCTAGACCCAACATTAAGTACTCGTCAACTAGACATTTTAAGGCCACATATGGTGATTAAAAATACACTATACTCACTAAAACCAAGTCAATGGTTTTTTATTTATTTATTTATTTATTTATTTATTATTTTTTTTTTTTCAACTTCTAACCTCTCGACACGAATTCTTGACCCTTACTGAGCATCAACCCCGATTCCATCAAGCATCCCTAAATTATTTTTTCACCACAAACTTGCGACAGGCACAATTTTTTTCCACGTTTTTCGGTCGAAAAAATTTTTTTTACAGTTGATATTTAAAAAAAAAAATTTTTTTTCACGTTAGAAAGGTTGAATAAGTATTTTTGCCAAGGTTCAATGACTTGTTGACCTCGTGCGCAGCGAGTTTGACGCCCAAACCGACGCCTGACGCGTCCTACAACATTCTGGCGTCCCGACGCCGGGTGCATCGCCACTGAAACGCGTACATATACATACCTAATCGCACGGTGATATGTGCTGCTACCCCCCGCGCTTGCTCTAGAGCCCGTATCGACCTATACGCGCAGCTCGTCGACCCGTATTCCATATTTTTTCGACATCGCGCAGTGGGTTAGATGCTACTTGGCGCGCGATTTTATACCTATATCATTGGGGCATTTAGTTGCAACATGGTTTAGAGTTGATGTATAAGGTTTTTTTTAGATATCTTGGGATTTGTTTTCATTCAATCATTGAGGTTGGAGTGATTTTTAGGTGATATTTAGTCACTGACGCAAAAGTGACGCATCACGCGATTTACGGCTTGACCAAAGTTTTTCTTGTTGTTTTTTCTATGAATATAGAAAGTTGGGTGTTGTTTTTTGGGGCCGTGTGGATGATAACTGTAGATATGTTGGCTTGCGATAAGCGTTGATGGATAGGTGGTATATCTAAGACCGATAAAGTGAGTCGCGCGCGCCTGCGGCGAGTGCGAGGTGTGTTTTATCGACAAAAAGTGAACAATGCAAGGTTTTGCGTTTTAATTTGATTGTATAGGAGGGGTCTTTTTTGTGTTGTTTAAGTAAATTATATTTTTAGGAAAAATTTTCAAGGGTGAAAAACACCCGGTTGTTGGTTTTTTTTGCGATTTTTATGGATTCTCGATAGATTTTGTTGCGATAAGTGGAAAAATTTTGCGATTTTGAAGTTTGGATTACAGTTGGATATACATGAGCAAATGTTTAAGTAATTAAATGTTGATAGTCGATAAAACCCGACGATTTTCGAAGATATCTTCAGGGAAGAGATATTTTGTCTCTCTACACGATATCTCGATAGCTACTCAAGCTACAACAACCGTATAGGGTATAGTAATTTTTATTTTCATAATAACTGTTTTTATATCAAATTCCGCTTAGTTTAAATGATATATAAGCAAAAAACGATAAAATCATAACGTAAAATTTGCTCACAATGATCAAATTTCAATTTAATATATTTTTTTTTTTTCAGTTAAAAAAATCACCTATAAATTTCAATATTATTAAAAAATTATCAATTAACTTCAATAATATATATTAAATTTAAGCAAAAAAATACTTAATAACCCATTACTTGCACTAGTTCTATTCCTCTAGCACACATCGATTTTCTCAAATTGACAAAATTTTCTAAAATCGAAGATATCCAACTAAAAATACTAAAAAAAAAATTTTTTTCAAGTCCCAACTAACCCTGAAAAATATATTAACTAATTAATAATTACAACAAATTATTTTATGGACATTTTTTTCTCTTATAAAATACAGGTCGTCATCCCTACACCTGGTCAATATCCTCTCGTCTCTCATATTTACACCTACACTTATAATCCCTATATAAAACACATGCCGAGGGTTAATCTATACCCTCTGAAAAAAAAAAAAACGAGCACGAGGGTTGAGGCATAAACATGTCCCACAACGCGAGTGGAGCTTCGAAATCGATACGTACTTTCGAATGCGGGCCATCGCGATGACGCAACTCACAATACATACTCCGAGATTGATTCTAGAGTATCATATCATCATGGGCTGACCACCATCATATATAGCTAACATATAAACAAAAGCTTCCGCTGGATTTGGCTTGGAAAAACAAACTACAAGCGGCACTATCGTCTCCACTCGGTCAAGCATGATCGAGATCGATAAATAGCGCTGCTTGCCACAAAAGGGGTTAATAATAAAAAAAAACACACCTTCTAGAGCATCGCCACATTGTTTAGAAAAGGAAAAACATTTTTTTTCTAACCTAAAAAATTGTTTTACATAAAAAAATTCAGAAAAAAATTAAAACTCACCTTGTTGTCCAAGGTAGGACTTTGGTTCCCTCAAAACTGATGGATCTCAATTCGTACTTGGAACGAAGTCCAACCGGTGCATTGTTGGCGTACAAAAAACTCTTAGTACTTGGAACAAGCGCGTAACGACGTGTTGATGTGTTTTCGCGTGCGCATGATTGATTCGGCGTTCGTCTGAGCAAACTCATGCTGAAAATCTTGAGCACCACTGTCACAAGGTGCTTTTGGCACCAGGGATTTCACTGTCATATGGCTGGATTAGTTGTGTAACAGGTTGTATCACATCAGCTGCGAGGCGGGGTGTCAACACCCCAGTGGATTTTCTCTCGTGTGATGCGCGGCGCATCAGCCACCTCTTGTCGACCCACGTGACTCTCTCGTTGATTTGCCCGATTTCATGGGGAAATGGGCGCAATCACTCTGGTGTTATGCGCACAGTGCAGGCGCAAAAGGGTGAGATTGGATTATCGTGAGGGGTTGTGAAGGGGTTTTTTATTCGATGGATTATGTGAAATTATTGTATATTTATATGCATTGAATAATACAGTTACAATAGTATCGTTGTGTGTATGTATATGTACAGTATAGCACCTCGTCGTTATACATATATTGCAGACCCAGCACCACGGTTTATCGTTTGACCTAGTATTAACTATTATCACCTTCGCAGGGTACACGCAAAAAAATATCAACTGTTTATTAAGTGGTTTTTTTGTTTCAGGATTTTACAGTTTTTAGCGGGTTTTAACTTTTTTTTATCAATATTCAGATTCATGAGACAATTTTTTAAGGTCGCGGAAGGATATTCTAACAGGCGGAGAATTGTTTTTCGTGTTTTAATCGAGTTTTTATATTTTTTTGGAATAACCGAACTGATGAAAAAAATTTTTTTAAGAGTTTTCTTGGTTTTCTTCACTCAAAATTCAATATATATATATTTTTTTTTCACTTTTTAGCGGGTTATTAGCGTCCTTTTAAAAATTTAAAAGTTATTTACAATTTTTGAAATTTTTAAAACATCAAAAAAAAAAAAAATTCTTTTTCTTCATTTTCTACCTCGGGGAATTTTTCCCCACATAAAAACCAAAAAAATCTTCCCTATATCATCCAAAAATACAAATTTCCAAACTTTCTACTCATATGTATCTTAAAAAACCAACATTTTTATTAATTTAAATATTTTTAAACGATTTCTAAACCAAAAACAAATAAAACTCTGTCATAAAAATCCCATTTCAAAAGTTCCCAACCCTCCTCACCTCTATATAAACGCCATATGATAATAAAAGAAAAAAAAAATCCTCCCCACTTTTCACCCAAAAAACACATCTAACAATAGACTTCATCATTCACACACAACAACACCCACTTTTTTGCGTGTAAAATCATCCATAATTGCATTAATACAATCGCCCACATAAATTAGTGTGTTTTGCTGCATGGCAGTGTTAAAAAAAATTGGCAAGCATATTCCATCTCTCTACGCGCGCTCAAATCTGCATTTCTGGCTCGGAATCATCATGAAACCAACTGGCCTCCCTCGTAGTGGTCGCACTTACAGTCTCCCTCTCCGAGTACCTCGTAAAGGTGCTACTACTAATACCCCCAGCCCTAGTATTTCCATCAAACGATGCCAAAACCTCAACTCTATCCCCGCGGCGTACTGCAACAGGCGTCGTTTCCTGCGAACTGGCTCCATCCTCAGGTTCCGGGGCCCAAGTTCTCAAATTTCTCGTGGGCCTGCCTCTCCAATCCGTCCCAAACTCTTCACTACGTGACTGCACTAAACTCGGTTGACTCAACGACCTCACAATCGAGTCTGCATCGTACGAACTTACACTAACATCATCTCTTTGCTGCATCTTAAAATTTCTGATAGTCTCGGACTCTGACCTGAGGTCTACCTCACTCAACCGCCTGCCTCGGTCCTCCGAAGGAGCCCCAACAACGTCTCGGGTCCTTATCGAGGTCCCTCCATCACTGTCATATTCATAAAGCGTCGGTAAAGATGATCTTCTCGACCTACTGTCAAATTCTGAGCTTTTGCTGCGCTTGTAGCGCTTGCTTGAGGCCACAGACGAGGTCGGGGGCGGGCTAAGTATGCGGATAATAACATCCCACTTGTTGGGAGTAAATAATGTCTGATACCTTGCATCCTTTCGTATCAATTCGTAGTCCTCCTTCACCACAGCCTCGGACAACAGCGTGCGGAGTGTGCTCTCAGTCGTTATCACCTGTCTCCATTTATTTCTCTCGTCATCCGTCAAAACTGCCGAATACTGTGGCTCTAAAACCCGCGACAATGTCTCCCACTGGTCGCCTACAACACTCTCCGAGTCCAAAACCGGAAAATCCGGTATTTCCGCCCGACTGTATGTCGGTTCAATCGTCGAATCTACGTCCTCGGCCTTTGTGGATACCCGAATCATAGGCAAGTCGTTTATAAGCGTTAAATTTGACGCTGAACTTACGTCAGAAAAATTTTCCCACTGTGGAGGCGATGGTGCGACCTCCTGGGTCGGGTAATTGCGAATTGTCACGTCCCATTTTGGGTCAGGACGTGCGTGATACTCGGTTACCTGCCTCCTGTGACGCTCCACGTCCTCAATTGTCTTTTTTTCTGTTACAGTTCGAAGGAACACATCGTCCACCTGGTGTGTGGTAATTTCTGGCCGGCGTGGGGATACTATTGGCTCAACCAGAGGCTCTACTTGCTCTCGCATGTGTTCGCGCTGAATTGAGGTGTGAGGTGTTGGAGCGATTGGAGGTGGTGCAAGGATGCTAGCCACTCGGTACTTGGCGTGAGAAGAGTCTGTGGTCTCTTCAGAGAATTCTTGGAGGGTTGGCAAAGGTGGTGAAGGCAGTTGATGGGTGATTTCAAGGCTTTCGCGCTCAGCCTGCTTGCGCAAGATGCGTGAATAGACTGGCGGTGTCTGCTGGCGTGATATCATGCTGCTACTGCTGCTGCTACCGGGTGGATTGTGCAGTTCTGGTACGTAGGAAAAGGTTGTGAGCCGTGGACTATCTCCCAGGGAGCGTGTGGTCGTTGTAGCGGTCTCTTCGCGCTCGAGAATTGTCGTGAGGTTGCGTTCCAAGGCTATACTCGCGTCAGATTCAGAGGGCAGTGGGCTTGGAGCTGGTGGTGGAGCTCGTTTTACTCGCATCTGTACGTCGAACTTTGGGGAATCGGTTTCCGAGTAGATTCGAGTCTTATTTTCATAGGAATAGTCAGCAGATGTGTCGATTACTGGCGTTAGGGAGGTTGTCGAGCGGATCTCATCAAATCCATAGGCATGAGTTGTTTCTAAGCCTGCTTCGGAGTGGCTTTCACTTGGGTAATCGCTCGCCAAGGTGTCTGAGTGGTCGATTACGAGGATTGCCTCGCTGTCCGAGGAGGACGCTGTTGCGTGGAGGAGTGTGTGTGCTCGAGGGATTTTTAGGCCCTCGAACATAGAGATGTGGCCCAGGGACGAGCCAGACAGCTTGGTTATTTCGGAGCCTGTGGCACTGGCTGTTGTGCCGAATGGGTGACGGTGGACTACTCGAATGTTTCGACGCTTTAGACAGAGGTAGGAACAACCTAGGCCGAGCAGAAGAAGAGACAGGAAGAGAAGTGCGCAGATTGTTAGGAGAATTTGGAAACCCTTCAGTGGTGGCTCTGTCACGGGTACCGGAGGATTCGGTAGAAATCTAGAGACAGAAAAAAAGTTTTATAACAAATATGTGGAAAAAAAAAAAAAAATTAGTTTGGCGGGAGGAAATAATTTTTTTGAGGGATGAGTCAGAGAAAAAGAGGGTTATTTTAATGTTTTTACGGCTGAATTAATTTTAATAATGAGTTTTGAGATGATTTATGGAGAAAAAAAAAGTTTTTTTCTTTCGGAAATTTTAAGCGTTGAAAATCTCGCAATTTTAATAACTTTTTTGGTTTTTTAGCGATAACTCGGTAAATAATACAAATATTGAGAAATTTTGTAGGAATAAAATGTATTAAGGAGTCAATTTCCTATAAAAAACGTTCAGTAAATCTTTTTGTATTTCAGTTAGTTTTTGAGATATAATTAGTTTTTGGAAATTTTAATTTTTCAAAATATCTCGAAAAGAAATGAATGTATCGAAAAATTTTATTCTAAATTTTTTTTGGAGGAGTAAATTTCTGATTATTTAAGTCGAATAACATTTTTCATTATCTCGTTTGGTTACCGAGTTATCAGTAAAAAAAAAAAAAAAAAAATCTCTTCTCTTTTTAAAAAATCAACTCATTTTCAACTCTAAATAAAGCAAATGAAATAACATGCTTACTTTTCGAAAAGTGCTGGTTTTGGAGTTATCGGCGGTGGATATCGGCAAATAATGGTAATAACTTCGTCCCCATCCATCTCAAGACCCGGATGGAAGCGAACAACAATATTATTGGTGAAGACACGCTGCGGATCCTGTTTAGTGCCGCATCCTAAATTGGAAATGACCAGGTATAATTTATGATATTTAGGAATGTCTTGATATGACGCACCCTTTAAAGGCAGCTCCAAATCCGCATAATCCAACCCACGTCCCTTGACCATACACGCACTGTTGCGATCAAAGTCTGCGTAGGCGACACCGTAGAACGGCTCATCGAACTTTAGCTCCACCTTCATGCTGCCTTGGCCACAATTCAGATAAGCCTTGGTCCGATTGAGAAATATCATCGACGACAGCTCATCCAACTTGGTGACTTTGCCGTCGAGAACTGTGCTCGGAGGAAGTCCAGGTTGATACTCGATGCTGTTTCCTTGTGACGCATAGTTGCTCTGCGTCCGAGCGCCTTTTAGCAATACTATCAGTAACACCAGTGTCGGCCATGTTGTCTGCAAGAACCAGAAATATCATTGCAGAGAGACTTTTTATTCTAGTAGGATTCAATTCCCTATCTTTTTTATTTGAAATTTTTTCTATATCATTTACTATTTTGGTCTTATTAATTTTTTTTTTTATTTTACCGACATAGCCGATCATTCGTTTTCTCTTCTTAACATTTTTAGAATTCAATTTTTAAGAAAAACTTTATCTCGAAAATTTATGGTAATTTAATTACCAAATTTTTTATTCGAAACTTTTATTTCCAACTAATCCATATGTCCGATTTTTAATTATGTATCTACATTTATTTAGAAAAAAAAATCGTTTTTTTAGCGTCTTTAAAACCCAACTTATCAATTAAATGCTTATTATAAAAATTATTCATCATTAAATTCTCTACAACTTTTTTATGAGACAATTTTTTTATCCGACGAATAGTTTTAAAGTTATATGCACCGATTAATTTTTAGCATGTATAAGTTTTTACCGCTCTATTCCACGGAATCAGAGTGCAAAATACACATACACACAAAATGTTTCGCAGAACATTCTACAATGAAAAAAAAAAACACCCGTCGCAATGCCTGATAGAATTCCAGTTTCAGAGATCTACTTTCACTCTCTGGATGCACGTGCGTATATACACGGCAACTCGAAGGACGTGTGCGTCGAAACGCTTGATTTAGTTCACGACATTTTCTACAAGTATAGGTATATCACACATATTCTTGATAAATTATAACTTGTACGAGTATGGAATTTAACTTGAGAAGCTTCAATTTTTTTTATTTTCAACTCGTTTTATTTTTCTTCTTTCTGTATAGGATGCTCCGTTGCGCATCAGAAAGAGAGAGAGAGACCGTTATCACAACTTTTCAACGATGAAAAAAAATTTTTTATAAAATATAACTTACCTTCATTTTTAGTCAGCAGCCCCGAAATGGCGCCAGCTACGTCATTACTCTGTAATTACAAGTATTAAAATTAAAAACCTGGGATATTTCCTGCTCACTCATCCCTATTGTTACGCACGCATCAGAAACTTTGTTATTAGCATGCGTGAGAAATTACCTCGATGATGCTGACAACGTTGACAGCATTAGAGATGTGAAAACTATTACGTATACCCATGGGCGTGGACAATTATTCACGGAATACCATCACGCGCGCGTGTGTGTGTGTGTGTGTGTGTGTGTGTGTGTGACACATGAGAAAAATATTCCAAGATAAAATTAGCTTGTAAATCACGACAAGAATAACGACAGTATATTGACAGTTTAATAGCTCGGGGAAGAAAGGAACGTACATATGAGAGAGGGTACAACCCTCTGCAGTATGTATGTACCTTTCTGTGTTTTTCATTGCCTATTATTCATCCGTCAGACGCGTTAAGATTTCACGTCACTATAATGCCAAAAGGGCGTGTTGTACATGGGTTTTTTTTCAGGTTTTCTTGAGATACGTCGGTAAATATGAGAGATAGGAAAATACGTTATGAAGATGAAATGATGGGGAATTAAATTGTCGATAAAAAATGTAGAGGGTGTTTTGATGATATTTTGATTTTTTTTCCAGATATTTTAAAAATTTAATTATTGAATATCGGTTATATTTTTTTCAATTAAGAAATTACTTTTTTTGATATCTCATGTAGTTAGTGAGTTACATATCAATAGGGAAAAGTCAAAAAAATTGCCAAAACCGCAAAACTTACAAATTGATATGAAAAATGAGTTTTATGATGTTTGAAGGTGAAAAAAAAATTATTTTTTTTCCGTCAAGCATTTTTGAAAAGGAGTACACGTTCTTCTCTAAAAACTATATTGATTTTCGTGATTTGAAAAAAAGTATTTAAATTCAATAAATCTACTTGTAAGTCATTTAAAATACGTGGCATTAGTGACGTGGCTTGTTCATGTAGGCGAGAAAATTTTCTTTTAATATTTTTCGTACCAAATAAGCCGTTTTCAAGCGCTACCATTGCGCAAAACTGACTTTCACTGCTTCCACCAAGTGTACACATAATGGCGCCGTATAATGCGTGTGCGTGTACACAAGCCACACTCATTTGTATATACAAACTGACGTCATTCCGCGAGGACCGGTTCCGATTTATAACACCCCACAACAGATCAAAAAGAAAGTTTATCTCCATATTCCGCCATCTCAACGTTTTTCTCTCTTTTTTTTTTTTATCCCGAATAAAATCGTCTAGACATTTTTTATAAAAAAATCATTCCCAGTAGTAGTGATGACAGTTGTCCTCGACTTTATATAAGATGACGCATTAACATATCCAGTTGTTAATTACTTGAGAAAATTTTTTTTTTTTTCCCAGAAACACAAAAAAATGTCGATATAATACAAGTGTAGATATGAAAGGTCAGGCGGAAGAAACCCGGCGAATTTTTCTCTTCTGTGTTCCGTTACAGGTCGCATTCAAGCGTTAGGCACATTCTCCACAATTCCATTCAATTGTTTTACCCCCCTTCGAGCAGTGCACTTAACCGTGTAATAAAAAAAAACAACAAAACGTGACACAGAGTGTGGGTCGCACGTACCTTTGTTTTTATTTTTTTTCGTGTTGTTATTGTTTTGACGTTGCGAGAGATGTCTCGAACTCGCTGAGGTGATCGAGACTGACGATTTGCGCGACTCGAGCGCTCGTTACCGGCAACACAGGACCCCCGCTCAACGACTTATCCCCACTTGAGCGCGAGCGTCCATCATGGACGTTCTCCGTGCGCCTCCTTTTTTTTTTTTCAAAGATTCAGATGTTTTAAATATGCATTAATGTTCCACAATGAAGTTTGGGATTTTTTGGGACATTGTAAGGAGGTTTTCATGGGGTTTTGCAATATTTTTGGGTGGGTTTAAGGCGTAGGATAGAGGATTCTTATGCCGAGATATGATAAAGAGCAGAGGGAGGGCGTGGGTGCCCAAGGCCTTCTGCTCGCCTTTTACGGTCAGGCGGAGCCGGACACACTGCAGGAGAAGGTTGTCGGCGAAATCCAGAAGAGAAAAATGTGAGTGTGCATATGTATGTGTGAGGCTTTTTTGGATTCTGGATTGATATGACGGTGAAAGGGTGGTGGCATTATACGTTCAGAGGAATTTCTCGTTAGTTGGGGGATTAAGAATTGGTTGGATTTTTCGGTGAGGACGTTTTTTATAGGCAGTTTTTTTGAAATTTTTATCGAGCAATATCAGTATATAGATGGATTTATCTAGGTATATGAAAACATAAAAATGTACTTTATGTTCCACTATATTTACGTCAATTTTTTGACACGACAAATTTCTAAATATCTTGCAAATATTACAAAACCTACGAGTTTTATCCTCTAAATCGTTTTTGTAGCTCTCAAAATTCATTATAAAAAATATTCTAGACAAAATTTTCCATCTCCATGAATGAAGTAAAAAATTTTGAAATTTCAAATTTTTCCTTTTAGAATCGACATAAAAAAATTAATTTTTACACATGTGCACCCTGCAGGTAATGGTGAGCCAGGCATCAGACGCAAACGGCGATGCGCGACTGGTTATGATATTCTCGCTTGTGCGGCCAGTAACCTCATTGGCGGCGCCTGGAACCTCGCCCGAGAGCATTCTCGACGCACTCGAGCGCGTACTTGGTCTAATGGTTTTAAGTCGTTGCTGTGATGCGGCTCCAGCAAAAAAGAATGATCACGCACGGATTTCACGATTAATTACAAATACATGCGCACGCTGCATCACTCACCCTTACATATACGTATATATGTATGTATACCCTTTGTACCCGACGCGCGCACGCATTACCCAACGCATCGTGCAATTTATCCCGATAAAGCCCAGATGCTTCTTCACTGCCCCATAGCGACTTTATGTTGATTGTACGTTTGTTGGTATAGCTGCCAGTAAAAGTGAATATTACGAGTTGCACTTGGATATTGGTTTATTTAGCCAATAACTCGTTTCAGATATATATCATCGAGTCTTTACGTGCCATGCACACGTGCGTATTTTCTGCAGTGCAGAAAAATATCCCAGAGTTGCTGTGTGTGACCACCAAGCACTTATGGATGCGCTGAGTGAGGATGAGGTGAGGTGAAAACCGGTCTTGCCTTGTTATTATATACACATATGTACCACCCATACCTTGAACATTCAGTCTGAAAATTTATATTTTATTAATTAGTTATTTGTAAATTGAATTTTATATATATTTGTTTCTTTGGTCCTTCGCAACCGCACTTCTGTCATTACAAATTCATTGCAAAACTCGAGTTTTGTGTGTTAATTATTATATTATTATATCAAGTCACTAATATTTCAATAGGGGTATTTATTTGTGACAGATAAGTATTGTGTAGAGATCTTGCAAGCGATGTAATTTTTTTTTGTTTTTTTCATGATAATTCGGTATATAAGGAAGATAGATAGCGAAAAGTGTTATTATAGTTAAATTTTAGGCGGTGAAATTGTCTAAAAAATAACCATCCTGTGGTTGTTGTAGCTCAAGTAATTACTGAGATATTGAGGGAAAAGAAGAAATGTTTTTTTCTTTTATATGGTTTCAGACCTATTCGGATTATACAGCGGTTATATATCAATGGCTCACTTTTTAGATAATTTACTTATCTGAAAGTTTGTTTATACATGTATGCCTATCTAACTTCGGGATCTTATAAATTTTTCGACTTATTTGAAAAAAATGTATATAGAAAAATGTGTAAAAATCGGTTGTTTTTCCGTAATTGAATCCACTTTTTTCTTGTTTAAATAATTGAAAAAAAAACACGCTCTACAACAATTTAAATAATAATAAAAATTTTAGATATTGTTGTAAAAACTTTCAATTTTTCAAAATATCTTAAAAAAGACGGAGATCATTAAAAAAATGTATTCTACATTTGTTATAAATAATTCAATTCCCCGTAATTTTACTCTCATGACTTTTTAAGCTATCTTCCTTATTTTTTGAGTTATCCAAACATTAAGAAAAAAAAAGTGAATAATTTCCCCTTTTTTTCAGCGATCAACGACTCAATACATGAAATACATATTAAAATAATCATGTGACGAATACTTAAATCAAATAAATAATAATAACAATTAAAAATGATTGTTTATACATAGACTAGAAAAAATAGGCAGTGTTTTTTTGCATAAACACATTGCAATATAGGCTCATGTCATCACATCACACCATACAATAGTGTCATCACGCTTCCTGAATGTCTCCCTTCACTCCCGATGCACTACCCCCTGCCTGATGTTGATGCCTAGTGGATAATTTACTCGCCAATTCATGCATCACATCGCGATAAATAACCGTGTCTAAATTTTCGCCCAGCATATAAAGAAGAAACCAATCTCCAACTTTACTTCTGCGTACAATCATCTCAACTGCATCTCGTTTCACCAGTCGAAACCTCAGCCTCAAAAGGTACACCCTTGTTCTCGGTGAAAAAATTATCACCACCTAAATAAAACAAAAAACAAAAACATTAATAGATTAATCTTGAGACATGTTAAGGTAAAAAAAAATCTCATACTCACTCGATAGAGGACTGTTGCCAGGCTGAGAATACCCAAGAAGAGGAACCAGAACCACAGGAACACATAAATCTTTTCATTGACAACATTTAGCGGAAGTATACAGACTGCATCGTGTCTCTCAACCTCACCGCTAACTCCATACTTATAAAAAGTACATTTAGTCATTCTTGGAAATACATAAATCATTGGATCTACACGATCTTCCTGATCTGACTCCAAAAATCGAAGTACATCAATGCCAAATGTCAAAAATGCACCGTCAAAAAATCGATTCATCAAAAACATTTGTCCGACAACATTCAAAAATGCCAATACTTCGCATAAATAATAGCGATAAGCCCACCAATTGTGATAACGAAGATTTTCCCATAAATAATCCAAGAGTATTTTTTTCTTTTGTTTTTTTTCCACTTCGGAACACAGGCCAATGTCCAGATCCATCATCAAGGCATGAATTTTGCCACCTTCCCAACCTTTCCACAGCCATCGAGGAGTATAGAAGAGGATTGCCTGGAAAAAAAAAAACAGATTTTTCAGGTTATCAAGTAATTGATTAATTTTTTTTTTTTTTTTTTATGGGGTTTGGGCCGCGTTTAAAACTATTATACACGGTCTAAATCGGCTTACTTGAAGCAACAAGGCAAAGATAACCCACTGATAATACTTGTGATGTTTGACCAGAGGATTTGTATCGTGCACATGCACGTCAGTTTTGCTGTTGGAAACACCGGGATATGGCACAGCGCGTCCGATTGTCACGTTAAAGGCGTTGATAATGCTGTAGGTGGTGTGTAGCCAGCAGAAAGTCTCAAGAACGGCTTTGTCCACGGCTCCTGTACCCTCACAATGAATTGGAGACCCGGAGATGCTCTTGCAGGCCAGGGTGAGACAACCGCCCAAGAGGACAGCAACTGTCGCGCGGTAATGCAGGCGAAATATGAATGTATCCTCGGAGGCTCGACGCACCTTGAAGAGAGATCTCAAGGAGCCAAAGATGTCAATCATCTTGAGCATTATTGCCATGGTATTTTAAGCATCATCCACTTTTCACAAGGATTTTGGGAGTTATCACTTGATTTAAAGGTAACACAAGAAGGCACAGTCGACATTTAATGGGCGAAATATTACGTTTGTGACGTTGAAAGACTTGAGGGGCATCTCTTGGCCTCGAATGCGCTGTTTTCTCAACGCTCACAGTAGGCATTTGTTAGAATTGTCATGTATAGGAGGAAAGAATGTAGTAGGTTAGTTGGGGTAATTAGTTTGAGGTTTTTGTGGTGGAAATATGAAATTTTAGTTGGATATATCCGGGTCATTGTCAGAGTTATAGTTAGAGTATACGACGCGCGCAGAGTTGTTAGTAGACCTCGACCGATTATTCAGTTACTAAATAAACCCTTGTCATATCTCAAGTTTAGTGTCGTTGCGCGCGAGGGATAACGTTATGCGAAAACACGCAGCTTTCACAGTCGATAGCTCAAAGATAATGTCGGCTTAAGAGAGGTTTCTTTCTTGGCAATGAACTAGATGTCACATATAAACGCTTTTATTTTCTTTCTTTTTTAATTTTTTTTTTTTTAATACGTGAAGAAACGTCTTGATTTGTGAAAAAATTCCATGTTTTTGGAAAAGTGATTTTTTTTTATATGAATAGTAAATCTTGAATGTGTACAAAAATGTTTTTTACCGTTGAAAAATATTTAGAAAGTTATTATTATTATTATTATTATTATTATTATTATTATTTTTTAATCTGTTGGATTTTCGCTGTTTAAAATATATTTGCTGAAAAAGATTTTTTTAATGATGAACTTTTTTAAAAATTTATGAATTTTGGGTATTTTATAGTTGAAATATACATAAAAAATCACTTATTTGAATGCTGGATTAAAAAATTTAATGGAAACTAATTCTTTTTTTTTTTTTTATGACTGATAAATATACTGAACTTTTAACTTATTATATTTTAAAGAATTCCTCCCAAAAAGCACCTTTTTGACGGTAAAAAATCCTTAAAAATTCTAAAAATGAAGCTATCATGTATTTTCATGATGAATTACTCTTTGACACTGATATTCATAACCAATCGTCAGTATTTATTTATTTTTTTTCTTACACTCCCGACTAAAAACACTATTTTTAGAACACCCTAATTCACCAAATACAACTCATCATCTGGAATACCATATGATTATATTATTTCCGTATCAAAAAAGTATAAAAAAAAAATTCATTTTACTCTTGACATTAATTTTTTATTATCTATTCCAATTCAACCCTTAAAACATTTCTTTGTTATAAAAATCATTCAGATTCATGGTAAATACCGATGTTTCAAACCACTTTTGTCCGTAAAACTCTATACCAATTACCTGGAGAAAAAGCATGAAGCAAACCCACTGATAGTATCTATACTCTTTTCTTTCACTTTCAGGTGACAGCTTAGAATTGGCAATTCCTGGAAACGGAACTTCAGATCCCTCTTTCTTCCTGTAGGCCGAAGTAATCGTATAAGTACTGTGAATCCAACAGTAAGTATTGAGCACATCTTCTGGCAGATCTTTGCTATGAATACAGTCAATAGGATTGCCCACGTACTGCCTAGTTGTGACAATTAGTGAGAACGAAATCAGCAAAATAACTGTCAAACTGTAATGCAATCGAAATACCGCGGTATCAATATGAATATGTGATATTTTAATGAGGCTCTTTAAGCCGCGAAATATGTCCAACATTTTCACCAGGGATCCATCATGTCTTTACACGAAGCACCTGTTGCCGCAACGGGTCGCTCAAAAACTCAAAAAATCCAAGATCACACACGTGTGATGTCTCTTCTGTTTACTTGGTCATATACACGGCCAGTTTATTTATTTAAAACACTCTCGCGCTCTATCCAACACTAAACGTGTCCAATGTGCATCGCCTGGTGGAATGAAAATTTGTTTGAAGAGAGAACACGAATTAAGAAATTATTTTTATCCCGATTAACGGGACACGAGAGACGAGTCGACGAATGCCACCGGAAAAGCTCACTGCTAGAAGTTAAAAAAAAAAAGAAAATTTTTTTTCATCTGCCTAACATAATATTTTAATATTTACTTCAATGTTTAATTATTTTTCACTTGCACTCATTGTAAAAAAGAAAAAAAAAAATTCTTTTCACCACTTATAAACGATGAAAAAAAAGGAGTTTAATTGATGAAAAATGCACTAAACGTTCGAAAATATTTGATAAACTTCATGTTGAGGGTGTTTTTTCAAGTTGGTTAATTGATAAAAAATAGTTTTAGCATTTATACGGATGGTATATAACCTGGTGCTTAGTGCACGCAACACGCCGTGAGACTCACGTTTGGCGGGCAGAAGCCGATGAGGAGTCAGGGTGCTCCAGGAATAGAATTGCCGATGCCCAACGAACACACATGAAATTATAGCACAATTGGTCGCAGCCTCCATCGTACGCACAACTTATGCCATGTTCTATACGCTTTTTCACGCGGATTATGTGTGTTGTGTGGCGTATATACTCTATTATTATTGCCTCGATCCGCCACCGCCGGCGTCAATGTGAAAATTTGACAAGCGCGTGAATGATGATGTTGAGCTTTAATTAACTTGAGTTTAAGCAATTATATTGGTGGGTATTAAGCTCATAGACTAAGTTAGAACCACCTTATCTTCAGTTTAGAACACGTGGGCGTCTAAATTTGATGCTAAAACATGCTTTGGTCGTTTATAACCTAGATATATTTATGTACTAAGCATGTATAAGAGACTCGATAATACCATAAGTGACTCGTTAAAATGTCTAATTTTCTGTTGCAATAATCTAGATATTTATCTATTAGTTTTATAACCTTAGAAGATTTTAAAATTAAAAAATTCTGTTTAAGTAGTTTTTTAATAAAATTTTTTTCGGGGTTATTGCTAAAGATTATACTTGGATGTTCAAGAAGATGACAACATAGTGTTTAATTATAATTACTTCTAACGTAAAAATGGAAAAAATTGGGTTTAAAAGGTTTTTATTTTTTTTGGGTTTTCTTAGATTAAATTAATTACTTGGAGGTGAAAATAAGAATTAATTGTTTCTAATCTCTGAAGAAACAGTTTTTAATGTGAAAGAATTTAGTTTAAAAAGTTTTGAACAAGGTTTTTTCGGTTTTTTTTTTAAAGGATAGTTTGAGGTGAAAATGGGGATTAATTAATCTTTTTTAACCGAAAAAAGTTGGAAAAAAAATCAAATTCAAGTGGTTTTAAACAGATTTCGTGTTGAATTTTTTTGGGTTAGTTCAAGGTTTAAGGTAGAAATGGAATTAATTATTTTTTTCTATCGTAAAAAAATTGAAGAAATTTGAGTTTAATGATTTTTTTTAGATTAGTCAGATGTTTGGAATAGAAATAGGGATTAATTAATTGCTCAGAGTGTGTGACAGAATTATTTTTATCATCTAAAAATACTTGGCAGTAGAAAAAAAAAAAAAAAAAAATGTTTGAGGCCAGAAGGGCCGTTATCTCGAGTGCTAGAAGCACTGCAATACCGATATATTACCTGAAATATCAAGATGAATGCCACCCATTGATAGTATTTCGCCTGTTTTATGTCATCGCGATGTGATACAGGACGATTCCAGGGTTTTTGGAGGGAAAAACCAGAGGATGCAACCCCCGGAAAGGCCACATTTAGTCCAGTTACTCCAAGCATCGCTTGACGGATAATGTAGGTACTGTGGATCCAGCAGTAAGTATTGAACGCCTCCGTTGGAATGTCTCTAGTATTTTAATTTGTTAGTTGGGATTTGTTTTTTGTTTAAAATTTTGTTTATTTTTATACCTTGTATGAACACAATCTATTGGGTTTCCAACTGCTTGCTTTGCCGACACAACTATTGAAAATGTTACCATCAGTGCGGCAGTCAGCACGTGCAGTCTCAGCAAAATTCCCTCACTTCTTACTCTGTTTACCTGAATAAAAATTTAGCTTATTGCTGATTTAGATGAAATGTTGCTGAAAAAGCGAGTAAGCATAATATGTTAGAAAATAAATTTTGGTTTTTTTCTTTTTTTTTTTGCGATAAATCATAAAATAATGGGAATATAATGAAAAATATTACAAGAGTTAAATGATGGGAAATTTAATTCTCTATAAAAAAATGTAGAAAGAGTTTTTGCGATATTTTGAAAAATTAAAATTTCAAAGAATCAATAATATCTCAAAAATTAAAAAAAAAAAATTCAAAAAAATTTACTTAACATTTTTTGTAGACAATTTACTCCTCAATCATTTTATTTATATATATTATTTTTCCCTATCTCTCGTATTTTTCGAGTTATCATCAAAATAACTAATCAAAATCCCGAAAAAAATGAAATTTCATCCAAATCCATCTAAAAAAAAAAAAAGAAAAAAAAAATCCAATTTTAAATCACCAATTACCCTCAAATCCACCTTACTCACGTGAAACAAAAAATACAGAGTACTCAGTGCATCAATCATTTTATCCTGTCGACGTTCCTTGCGTCGAAATCGGGCAAAACCGACTTCCAATCGTGAAGACTCAACATGCACCCCAACACATTCGCTGGCTGTACTGCTTGTACTGCTGTCGTCACCATTTAAATCGCTCAGATTTGTCATTACAATTGCGAAAAATCCATAAAATTACAAACATTTTTCATGAATAAGTATAATAAAAGCAACACTTGTGTGTGTCTCGATGCGCGCGGGATTCACGACTGGCGGCGGCGTTGTTGATGTGTGATGCTAACTGAGCTTGTGTGCCAAGAGAGGAGAGAGACAAATTTTATTTTTACATTTTTTTTACGCCCTTGTCTCTTGTATAACACAACAAAACACATGACAAAATTACATATCCAACTAATAATTTCCATTAAATAATCATACAATTGCAATTGGAGGGAAGAGAATGAAAACGCATATATTATAATATAAAAAAATATACGCCATGATTCACAATCATTTAGGTCACTATAACAGCCTCTAAGAGCGTGTGGCTGACTCGTTTCCAACTCTTTTCGTCAGTTCCTCCAAGAGATCTCGATAAACTAGTGAATCCATGTTGGATGACAGTACATAGAGTAGCCACCAGTCACCCAGGTCTACTTTTTTGCTGATATTCTGGCAAGTTTCGATAGATAGGAGCCTGCTAGACATGCGGAGGAGTCTGGGCCGCACTGCCGGCGCGAAAATGATGGCCAGTCGGTAGAAAACCAGCATCATCAGTAGCACAGACAGAATGACGAACCAAAACCAGATGAAAACATAAGTTTTTTCGTTTACAATGTTCAAGGGTAGTATGCAGAGCGCATCGTGCTGCTGGATTGTTCCAGTCGATCCGTATTTGTGGAAAATACATTTGGTTACACGGGGGAAGACGTAGACCATTGGATCTCGACGGTCATCTTGTGGCGTGTCCGACATTTGTAGCACACGCAACCCGTACGACCAAAATTCATCATCGAAAAATTTATTCATTAGGTAGAGCTGCACTATAACGTTGATTACGCAGAGGATCTCACAGATAAAGTATCGATATACGTACGAACTGTGACTCTGCAAGTACAAATGGTCAATTAGGGTCAATCAGTGGGTCATTGAGACTTGTATTCTTAAATAGAACATTTAAATCATCATCATCATCATTTTTTTTTTAATCTAAGAAAAAATCTCACGGACTTTTAAATGTTTTTAACATGAAAAAAATTATTTTGAGCCTTTTTTATAAAGAAAAGTTTTTAAAAAAAATTATCTAATTCACAACCTTATCAAGATATCAAAAAGAATGTCTCGTATTTGAAACCTAAAGGATAACTATTTTGTAAATATAATTTCATAAGCTACACAAAAAAGGTCTTTACCAAAATTTGTCTAACTCACGTTCTCATTAAAATATTATTAAGTAAAATGTTATTGAATATTAATTTTTAAAAAAATAAAAATCAGAAAAAATTGGAAAATATTTAAAAGTCCAATGGGATAATTTTGTTATTGATGAAAATTATAATGATTTGATGAAAATTACCCTGATATGTGATGCTAAATAGTCCATAAGGGCATGTTTTTTCTTGGATTTTTCTTCCTCAGGCTCAAGAGTATGATTTAATCCCATTACAAGTGTACTAGCGAGTCCTCCCTCCCAGAGATTCCACAGAGACTGCGGAAGGTAACAGAACATTGCCTGAAAGAAGGAGCATAGAGTTACATATCATTATTTGAGCTCGTAACTGATATACAAAACTGCAAAAACAGCATTGTAAACATATGGACTGTAGGTATATTTATTACCTGGAAGAAGAGGACGAAACAAACCCACTGATAGTATGTATAGTATTTCCTGGCAGTAACCTCTCCATAGTCATTGGCAATTCCTGGATGAGCAACGTCAGTGCCAATCTAAAAATAATACAATTGTCTCTTTTAGTCAGCCAGTCAGTCAGCATATTAATTGCAACATCTTATTCCAAAATTTTCCATAGTTTTTTTTTTTTTTTTTTTTTTTTTTTTTAATTTAAGTTTTTTCAAAAACCAAGAAAAAAAAAACCCATTATCTTTTATAGAGAATTTTTTATCCCCTACAAATCAATTCCAATATATACAAAAAAACCTTGAAAATCAACAAATCCAACTTTTTCTCTCATATATATTTTAACCCTAAAAACTGATGGGAAAAATTTAAAAACCTTTTGAAAGTACTAAAAAAATTTTACCTCTCGATTAAATGCATCAGGCATTGTAAAAGTAGATGTAATCCAGCAGTAGGTATTGATGACATTTTTCAAATTTTTGTCAGCAATACATTTGATAGGATCGCCAACGTACTGGGTGGCGGTGATAATTAGTGAGCAACCAAGTAGCAACACTGTAGTAAAAGAATTGTGCATACGAAATACCATGGAGTCAGTCTTGACATCCTGCCATTTCAGGTAGTGCACGAGACTTCCGAGCAATTTATTCATGACAGCGCGTTAGATTGTGTGTCTTTTAGACGAGTGATCCAATCAACATAGCTCAGTCATGAGAGCCAGCTGTGGTGCTCCCTCTCCCCCTGATTTTAACGCAACACAACGCGTCCAATATCCTAGGTCACTCACTTATTATTTCTTCGCGTTGTTTACGCTATGTATTCATTTGAATCTCCGCCGCGCACTAGTGCTAAGCTTTCCGGCGCTATTTCATTGGCCGAAAACTAGACACGAGTTTTTCTCCACAGCTCGCACACTTATTGCAATCTTTCGGTGATCGTCAGCAGTACAAACCCATAGGCTTCGTCGTCGACTGACGATGAGAAAAGTGCCAGTTGATTTTGTTGTGGCGGGGGGAAAACGCGTGGTAGGGGCACGAGGGCACGTTCTATGGGGCCGCGCGCGCTCCCCCCCCCCACTCTCTTTATACTCTATAGTTTCGTTCGTATATGCTTTTTGTCAGCTTAAATCACACTGTACAGCTGTAGACCGTTAACTGTGCCCCCCATCTGCTTTAGACACGAAGAAAAATCCTCACGAGCTGAAAAATATACAATATTGTGATTTTTTTTTAGTTTTTTGATGATAACTCGGGTAAATATTGAAATAATTAAAATTTTCATAAAAGTTAAATGATAGGGAATTAAATTTTCGACAAGTAGTGTAGAATAGATTTTTTCAAAATTTTGACTCGTTTTTAAAATATATTAAAAATTTTTTAATTTTCAATATGTCGTGTTTTTTGTTGGTTGGTTTTTTTTTTTTCAAATTAGTTTTCTGACGCTGACTCGGAAGAGTGAATTTTTTGACGATTTTCACTCATTTTCGAGATATTTCAAAAATTTTAAATTTTCAAAAATTGACGAAACATCTTAAAATCCACTAATGAAATTGAAAAAAAAAAAAAAAATTTTCTATAAAATTTCGCACGACCTCAATAAAATTTTTGCGTGATTTTTTTTTACTTTTTTAACAGTAACTTGATCAATATTAGAGAAAACAAAAATGTTAATTTTTGAGAAATTTCCATAACTTTCTCTTCCACTTTGGGCGACGTGTACATATGTTTTTGTGTACTATAAAGTGCCCACATAACACTATATGTATATAGAGCGGTTGGCCCCCATGCATCTGGAATCGGCTCTGGAGGTTCAAGACACGGAGAAAAATCCTGACGAGTAGTGTAAGAAAAAAAGCTAAAAAAGCTTATTTAATTTTTTCGCCTTGCAATACCACGTAGACTGCCAAGGCCAGTGTATTAACCTCGCATTCAGCTTTCCCTTTGCATCAAGGTTCAATTGTTCCACGGGGTCCAGCTGCGTTAATAAAATCGATAAGCGAGAGAGAGAGAAAGAAAAAAAATGAAGAAATAGGTTGAGAGTCGCTGTTGTGTGGTCAATTGCGTCAATTATGACGAGTTAAAAACTTTTTTTTTTTCTTCCTTTCTCTCAGTTCTATTCGTCGCACACTCAAGATTGTACATATATAGGAGTGATATAATCTACGATTGGGTCGTCCTCGTCCTGTATTTGCGACGCTTTACGTGGAATTGTCGGTTTTTACGCGCTCGAGTGCATTGGAATCTGTTGGAATCATGAAAGGAAGCTGATATAAATGTGGACTACGTGACGAGAAACACGCCAAGCCTGTTTTTTGACTTGCATTGGTTCTCTGCGAGTTGGGAAAGCTAAAATTGACCTGGAAATCTGTCGTGAAAACAGCTGCCATATAGACAGAAGCACTTTTTTCCAGTGATAAATATATGTCGCGTCAAGGGGCCATGCTTAAAACCACTTAAAACCAACAACTACTCACAAAGTGTTATTCATGATTTACGTATCTCAAAGTTTATCTAAGACGTTTAGTTTTGATTAAAAAAATTTTTTAGATTTTCTTCTCCTTTTTTTTTTTTTAGACAAACTTTGCTATCTTCCAGTTTTTATGAATTTTTTTTTTAGATTTTCACCAATAACTCTGTAATGTAAATAATGTAAATATTGAAAAATGTTGTTAGGCTTCAATTATTGTCGATGAAATTTTCTACAAAAATGTTAAATAATTTTTTTGGTATTTTTGTTAGTTTTTGAGATATTGAAGATTTTTTGAAAATTTTGATTTTTTCAAATATCTCGAAAATAAGTAGAAATATTGAAAAAATTTATTTTACATTTTTTTTTAAGGATTAAATTTCATATCATTTAATTCTTATCATATTTTTCGTTATCTCCCTTATTTACCGACTTATCATAATATTAACGACAAAAAAAATTGTTTTCCTCTCTCGATATCCTGACGCAATAAACAAGCCAAAAAATAGTCGTCAGGATGTGACAGACAATTTTACGATTCGAAGAAAAGATTAAGACAGCCAATATGTATATTATATATACAATGATTGAAGGACCACTGGTGGTCGCTTATCGCTGATAAAGTCCTCGTGTTTTTTGTCACATCATTTTAAGCCTAATCCTATATTGTCAGGCGTGATATAATTTACGAGTTTATTATTGTGGGCCACACCTTGATGATTGATTAAAAGTAAAAAATGTGTCACAGCCCGCTATATATGTAGCATATATGTAGAGCAGCCGGCAACTGCATGATTACGACAATTTCCAGTAGAGCCCGTCCATCATCATCCTAACTCAATGATTGCTTAGATACTTAAATGTTTATTTATTTCAATATACATCACTTACACATGTCTAGAACGCTATTAAGAGCACATAACGACATGTGTGCCACATGTGTCCCGATTTTATGTCCTCTAGTGTTGAATTTTTCAATTTTTCTTCAGCAAAGCCTCGGAAACTAACGACGGTGGCACTTGACTCATTAATCGCCGCTGCTTCCGGTCTTCCAAGTCATGGGCCAACCGTTCCAACAGCTCCTTGAACACGTAGTTGTCTAGATTCTTTGCGATATAGTAGAGAAACAGCCAATCTCCATAGTAAGGATCATGAGTCACTTTTAGAACGTTCCAAGGATTGTATTTTCCTGGGCAAGCCAGAGCAAATACGTAGCGATTGAATGATAAACTTCTGAAATGAGACAATGGTGATATTATTGATGTGAATCATCATAGACACAATCATCGATAAAATGGCGCAAGTCCATTGAGATTTTTCTCTATTTTGTCGTATAACAATTGTGCGAAAAGATGATTTTTTTTTTTTTTTTTTTTCAATATTGAGATAACTCGATAACTATAAGAGAGATAAAGAAAAATTTTATTAGAGTAAAATTATGGGTAATTAAATTGTCTACAAAAAACGTAGAATAATTTTTTTTGATATTTTGCGTTATTTTTAAGATAGTTTGAAAAATATTGGGTTGAGTGATATTTTTTGTTATCTTAATTATATTTGCCGAGTTATCAAGTAAAAACTTGAAAAAAAAAAAAACTCTCAAGATTATTTGGTTTTTTACCAGTATAATAAAATTCTAGAAAACTTACTTGGCATGTAAAAGCATTGTTAACATCCTCCAGAGAAGATTGAGGCCTGTGAGAATGGCAACAATGATGAACCAATACCACAAGAAAATGTAAATTTTCTCATTAATTATGTTGAGCGCCATCACACAGAGGGAATCGTGTTTCTCTATTGTCCCTGAAGGACCGTACTTGCGAAATGTGCACTTGGTGACCTTGGGAAATACGATCTCCAGTGGGTTTACATCCACGTCGGGCATGTGTTGATTAACGTCGTAGCCTAAATGCATAAATGATCCGTCTAGGAATAAATCCGTGATGTAAAATTGGGCGAGAATGTTGATAAAGTTGAAGACCTCGCAGAGAACCAGTTGGTACACCCATGGCCGGTTTTCGTGCAAACGATTCAAAAAGTCTTCGCGAATATCGTCGATTTTACGGTCTCTATCTGCTACTGACAGGATCGTTAGACCGTCGTTGATCTTCAGTGACTCTTCCTGTAGCGTTAGGCGTGCTGTCGACAGTCCTGAGATCAGGACCTTGATTCTACCGCCTGGAAATTTTTTTCTTTACTTCCCTGCAGCCTAATACATAATTACAGGGTATATATTTTAAGC
The DNA here is from genome assembly GCA_002156465.1 of Macrocentrus cingulum. Taxonomy (NCBI): domain Eukaryota; kingdom Metazoa; phylum Arthropoda; class Insecta; order Hymenoptera; family Braconidae; genus Macrocentrus; species Macrocentrus cingulum. The sequence continues at coordinate 119,922 of MVJL01009512.1, read as the reverse complement.
GTAAATAAAAATAGCTTTTCAACGCTTTTAATCTTCTATTTTATGCTGTAAGTTCTGAACTGCTAGTTCTGCATATGAAAAGTTCAAAGGTTTTTGTAAGATTAATATTTCAGTGAGAAATTGCAAGTTTGATGGTGATAGTTTTGTCCCCAATACCAATTGTTGGGATTTTTTTTTTTTTCTGAATTTGATAAGGCAGAAAAAAGGCTGTACGAATTTTTTTGCCATATGAGTCAATGGTTTAAAAATCCATTTTCCACAATGTCAACTCAAATTTCGTTTTTCTAATCTCAAAAAACCTCGGTTTTTGTATTTTTAATGGCCGTCACATACCTTCTGCCTTCTTCCAATAATAGTGCGGCAGATAAAACACAATGGCCTGAGTGAATAAAATGAAAGGAACCCATTGATAATAGGCATGATATCGCACGTGATCTTGACTCTCGTCTACGGGCCCAACTCCGAGGTGTGGAATTATTTTACTCACGTGCAACGACGTGTTCATGTACTTTGACTAGTTTAGAAACGAAAAATGGTTAACAAACAGTGACTAGAGAAAAAAAAGAAAAAAAAAGAAAAAAAAAAAAAAAATTCTTACCAGCGTGAATGTCGACGTGATGAAGCAATACGTATTTATCGCTTGAACTGGGAGTTTATCATTGCCAACGATGCATCTTTAAGTGAATTTTTTTTTCAATTTATTTATTTATTTAAGTAGATTTAATAAATAAAAATACTTACTTGATGTGTTCACCAAAAAATTGTCGAGATGTCACGAGAATTGATGATGTGAGCAAAATTATGAAAGTTGCTCGATAATGCAGTCTGAAAACTTGCAAGGGGAATAAAACTTTTAATTTTCACTAAGATATATGCACTATCTGCAATGCGAGTGTCTTATCACAGTCTAATTGAAAAAATATAGCTCTTCAATCATCACCGATGACGTTATATAAGTAAACTAGGTCGTGACTTGTATATATGAATATAAGTATATATATATTTTTTCTTATATCATGTCGTTAAAGTCATAGGGGGGTGTAGTTTAAAGGGTTAAAAAAAATTTTTTTTTTAAGTAATAACAAAATTTTTAACCTGTTTTTCAAGCTCGAAAACCCGGAAATTGTATTTTCGGGATTTTTTTTGTTTTTTTTTTTTTAGTTTTTTTAAACGATAACTCACCAGATAGGTGAGATAATGAAAAATGTTATGAGACTAATGTGATTTGGAATTAAATTATCTACAAAAAATGTTTTATAAAATTTTCTTCTATCTCTTTGGGTTTTCGAGATATTTTTTCGAAAATTTTGATTTTTTAAATATCTTGAAAATCACTGAAAATATCAAAAAAATGTATTTTATATTTTTTAATAGAAAATTAAATTTCTTATCATTTGTATATTATAACATTTTTCGTTATCAACCTTATAGTTATCGTGCTCTCTTATAATAACAAAAAAAAATTTTTCATGGCCGATTTGATTTTTTTTAGTTTTTCCCCGATAACTCTGTAAATCAACAAAATAAAAATTTTATTCAATCTAAAAAACTGGAAATTAAATTTCCTAAAAAAAACTGTACTAAAAACAATTTTCCATCTCCTTATTATTTTTCAAAATATCTCAATGACGAGTAAAAATATCATAAAAATGTATTCTGCATTATTTGTAGAGAATTTAATTCTCTATCATTTGACTCTTATGAAATTTTTTGCTATCTCGTATATTTACAGAGTTATCAACACATTAATACCCAAAAAATATACACAATATCTTTTATTTCTGTTTTAATAAAGTAATAAATAGAAATACTGACCGATATTGTCAATAACAGGCGATTGATTAACTTTCAGCTTGATGTGATCCTTGAGCACAGATAGTGACGCGAGTACTGTTGTCATTTTCGCGAGCACGAGCAATCGCCGAATGTGACGTGTGCATTATTGTGGGTCGAAAAGAAGCGCCGGTTCCCAATCGTCAAGATAACGTTATCAACCTAGGATTTATAAGTTAAGATAACAGTCTAGCGGCTATGCGAGTTGGTGATTGTCGTTTTTTGGTAATACAATCATCAACCAGCTGATGATGATTAATCCAAGATTGTTATGACGATATAGCAGGCGATGAATCGTTTAAAACAATTACTCGTGTGTGTGTGTGTGTGTGTGTCAGCGATGTTTTAACGACCGAATGTTCATTATTGTCCATTAGATCATTATGTTTGATTGTTAGTTTAATTAAAATCATTAATAATTGTCTTAAAATTGACATTATTTGATAGTTAAGCTTCTTTGAATGATTTTCAAGACGTATTTTATACTGTATCTCGGTAACAATTAATGTTAGGTAAAAATTTTATAGGACTTTTTTTCATCCTTATTAAATTCCCCAACTTTTTTATCTAAAACATTATTTCCTCTTATCAATATTTTATCCAACTAATCCAAAATATAAAATTTTTCACCTAAATCGTTGGTACTTATATATTTTCTAGAATAATTCTTCTAAAATATTAATCTTACCGAAAAAAAAAAACTATAATAAAAAAATTTAAGAATTTATAATAACGACGAAAAAAGGTCTCTAGAATTTTTTGCCTAGGACCAACGATTAACCCCAAAATCTCGAATATTGAAAAGTACCAGTTCACTCAACAAGGTCTAAATCTGCCATGCAATGTTCCACGTGTTCTTTCGCTCCTGAGACTGTGGAAAAATTTGAAGGACAAACCTGTTGTAGGTACTGGAGACTTTCTCCAAAAGTCGGACTCATTCTCTGGTCCGGCACCCGCTCGTCAAAGTCTCCCATTGCATGGCATATATGCTCGACCCTCGCACACATTCTCCCACACTCACCTGTAGGACTTTGACCGGCCAATGCTCCCTCCTGATGTTCTGGTCGCGTACGTGCGCGCGTGGTGTGGGAGCCAGAAAATTCTTCTTTAAAATGTGTGTAATACCTGAATCATCAATTCAGTCCCACAGAGTTGACTCACCACCATAATCCTCAACTTGAAAAAAAAAAAAAACGAAAAGAAAAAAAACAAGAAAAAAATCAAACACAATTTAGCAGGCACTTAATTCATTTTATTTGATATACCATTTTTTTCCTTTGTACAATTTGAGTCATCACCTTTATATACCTTTACAATGTTTCACATTTTTTAGTTTTTTATCCCCCATTTTTTAATACACATAGAAAAATATTCTGTGCTCGATAAAAAGTTTTTTTTTTTTTTTCACAACAAATTCTCTTATCGTTAGGTTTACAACTGTTCGCATTTTTTAATACGTATATATATATATATATGAATATATTTATTTTATATATGTAAAAAGGGCAAAAAAATGGAATGACATTTTTTTTTATACAAAAAAAATTGTGAAATGCAGTCTTTTATTGAGCATAATTTTTTTTTTTTTTTTTTTCATCTTAAACTTTAATTATTGTCTTTTTTCATCATTCGGGAAAAAAATTTTTTTTTTCAGCTCAATTGCACAACTGACGGCTAGTCAAGGCTACTAGCAAGAATAATTGCGCTTATCTCTATCTTAAAAAAAATGTGTGTACTGTGGCAGTAGACCTGGCACTTAAAAAAAAAAAAAAATAGAAAAAAAATTAATATTGCTACGTATGGTCCCATTCTTGGAATGATATTAGTTTGTTTTTTTTGACAATACGTATTTCTTCTAGTATCTACAAATTGTTTTTATGTATATATAATATATATCTTTCAATCTCCTGCATTCTAGGGGGAGCATTGGGGGAGGGCAGGAAAGACTAAAAAAACTAAACGGCATTAGCGAACAAATGAAAAAAAATTCAATACATATCAATGTAGAAGATGGAAGTAATGCTACTGGGAGGACGGCGTCGATTATTATTATTATTATGGACTACGTAAATTATTCAAGCATTTCGCCGTGAATTATTCCAGGAGGGCCGCTTGATCATTGAGAACACATATGAAGGGCAGATACGGATAAATAGGAAGAGTTTAGACACCGTCCGCCGCTTATCACACAATTAGAGTCTACAAAGCCTTCGGCTCACAACTTAAGATCAATTGTTGATGAAAAAATGAACATAATACGTGAATATATCGCATCATCAAAGCCAAAAGGGTCATCTTGTGAAATGTTTTTTATTTATTTTTGAAATAACTCGGATGGAAAATTTGATTGGCCATAAAAAAGGTAGAATAATATAATAACTGAGAAATTTTTTTTTTTTAAAAACCCATTAAACGGTTTTTTATAGAGAATTTCATCCTCGACAATTTTTATCTTGAATAAGATTTTTTCACATCTCCCTGAAAACTTGTAGATAAAAAAAAAAAAAACCTTTTCAAACACCCGTTTGGCATTAATGATCGAGCTGTGAGCACGAAGAAATGTGTGTTTCTGGGCATCAAACACAGCGTGAGTACGTTCTTACAAAATTACTGCTTGAAAGAAAAAAAAAAAAAGAAAAAAAATCCTTGTGCATAGAATATAAAAATTCTACTAGACATTCTCCTTGCCCTCAAGTCTTGTTGACAAATCATAAACAAGTTGCTTATAAACAAGCGGTTCAATATTTTTCCCAAGTTGATAGAGAACAAACCAGTCGCCGATTTGGAACCTCTGAGATATGGTTTCAACCTGGCCAGCGGGTGAGAGCCGAGATCTTGCACGTAGCAGCATCAGCCGAAGCTTCGGTCCAGCGACGACAGCGGCGCGATAGAGCAGGCTCAATCCACTCAGGATACTCAGTATAACAAACCAGAACCACAGAAATACGTAAATCTTTTCATTCACAATATTTAGCGGTAAAACACACAATCCATCGAATTTTTGTACCGATCCAGAGGGTCCATATTTATGAAAGGTACACTTTGTAACCTTTGGAAAAATCTTTGCCATAGGATCAATTCTCTCTTCAGGCTCCATCTCGGTAAATTTGATAACATCAGGTCCATAAGTCCTGAATTCACCATCGAGGAAAAAATCCATAAAAAAAATTTGTCCAACGACATTAATAAAATTGAGCACTTCACATAGAAAAAAACGATAGGCATAAAAATTTTGTGTATGTAAATTTGTATGAAAATATTCAACCAATAATTTACTACGATCTTTTTTGCATGTTTCATTGACAACTGGACAATTAAGATCAAGTACTAGCATTTTTATTCTGCCACCTTCCCAACTTTTCCACAAATAACGTGGAACATAAAAGAGAATAGCTTGAAAAAATAGGCAAAAACACACCCATTGATAATACTTGTGATACTTGACTTCATCCTCGCCTTCAATGTAATTCGACACGCCCGGATGTGGCACTTCTTTGCCCAAATTTTGAAAACGATCGGGAATCGTAAAAGTTGAGTAGATCCAGCAGTAAGTATCCATGACATCCAGTGGAATTTCTTCAACGATGCAGTCGATTGGGTCGCCAATATACTGACGAGATGTTACAAGTAGGGAAAAAGCCACGAGAATGACAACCGTGGCTTTGTAGTGCAGTCGAAAGACATTATTGTCGATGCAGACGGCGTCGAGCTTCAGCAAGCCGCGCACCGACCCGAAAACGTCAAACATGGCTCACCAAAAATCCAGATAATTGTTTTTTACTTAAAAAACAACAAAAACAAACTCACTATTTGTCTATTTTTTCGATCACTTAATTTTTCGGGGCCTCACCCACTATTTACTGTCTATCACAGAAAATCCGGTGAAAATGCGACTGCACAAATGTGAGAAAATACGTGAAATGGCGGCGGCGCACACAGGCGTTTGTGCCGCTTCTTTCTCTACGGGGACTGAACGCCAACGAGCCTAAGGACCCTTTCCCCTCGCATCGGCATTCCTGCCCCCCGTACGTGTGCCCCCTCTACCGGTCTGGCTTTCTGTCGTGTCCCCCGCACGCGTACTTCGCCAATGCTCGGATATCCTCGGCTTACCCCCCTCACCTACTTCGAGACACTTTAATCCTCAATCTGTTGCTATGGAAACTGATATTTTGTGATTTAATCATCGATAGACGAGAAATTCAAAACTACTACTTACCTATACCTCCCGCAGACCTTAAACAAAAAAATTAATCGGATTAGTTGGATATCTGGCAATTTCTCTCTTGTGGTTATGTGATAACCGCACATACAATCTCTTTCATAATCACGCACGCTCTGCGATTAATCAGTTTAAATTCGATGTGATAAAAATAGTTTAATCTAGTGTCTACGGTTTGTAAGAAATTTCGTTCAAGTTGGCCCTGTGGCGCAATGGATAACGCGTTTGACTACGGATCAAAAGATTCCAGGTTCGAATCCTGGCAGGGTCGGCGAAAATTTTTTTTGCTTTATAGGTGATTTTTTTTTTTCTATTTGAGCTGGGAGATTTTTTGGTTTGAAGGTTTTTTATGTGGGTTGATTGGTTGGAATTGAGAGCAGTTAAATGTTGGCGGGTCAAATAAATTAACCTGGTGCGAGTATATATGTATTTACACCTAGTCAGGGAATCTAATGGTTATACATAGTTGGTGTGACGAAACATTTCCCGTGCTATTTTTATCACTCGTGTGTGGGTGATTTTATCGCACTTGACCTAGGGACATGCAGTGATAAAAATTGTCATCAGGTATATCAAGTTACGGTATGATTTTTTTTTTTTTTTTCTCAATAGGTCGTAAAATATATCGAATGAATGAAAAGATATTATTGAAGTGAAATGATGGGGAATTTTATTGTTTATAAAAAATGTCGAGTAGATTTTTTCGTTTGGTTTCGAGATATTTTGAAAAATAATATCACAAAAATTCAAATAGATGCAACGAAAAAAAAATCATCAGACATTTTTTTTTAGAAAATTCGAAGCCCAATAATTTAACTGGAATAACATTTTTCATTATTTTTATCACTTACAGAGTTATCGTTAAAAAACAAAAAAAAAAAAAAAAACATGAAAAAAAAATTTCCACGAGAAAAATTGTAGAGAAAAAATGGTTTTATTCGAATTAATTAATCAATTAAATACCTGAAATGTTTTAAAACCTTTCCTAAATATGTATGCTTTTATGGCATTAGTGATGCTCGATATATGTATAATCGTAGAGCGCGAGCCTTTGAGTTGAGAGTAAAGTCGCGGTTTGTGCCCAAGTGGGGGAGTATACGAGACAGGGAGGGCCGGTTTTTCTGGTTTCTTCACCAAGCCAACGAGGGAGAGAGAGGGGTCCCTTTGGTATTTCACTGCCATTTACACAGCCCATGGGTTCTCATGAAAAAAATATTCCTTTTTCTGAGTTTGCATATCATGTTTATTTATTTATTTTTGTTTTTCACCACAATAAAGATGTCTAAAGTTTTTTTTTTGTCTCGCATTCATTACAAAGAAGCCAAAGATTATATGTGTTTGTGGACACAAAGTGTTTTACAAGTATAAAAAATTTGAAAATAATATTTTTAATCATATATTAATTATACTACAGTCATATTGAAATAATGACTGTTTTTGCGAAAACACATCAATTACTTATTTTTTTTTGTTTTATTATTTTAATATATCGACGGTTATTGCAATTTCTGTTTTAAAATATACACATAGAAAAATATTAATAGAGCAAAAAACGTATATTGGTGAAAAATGCACAATATATATTGTATTGATCAAGTTATATACCTATTTCTAGATTTTTGGAGCATAAAACTAATTTTTTTTATTGAGTCCTCATAATTTAATAATATCACTCAGTCATCGCAATGATATGCTTTTTTTTTAATTTTTTTACGGTCGCTTCAATGTAATTTTGATTTTTTTTTTCCTCGTAAACGTTGGCTACACACACGAAAAGTTATTTATTTATTTATTTTTTTTTGATAGACATCTTAATGATTTTTCGTTAAAACGCTCCTTAAGCCACAAAAAAAAAACTTTTTTGTCGTTTTTTTCATTTTTTAGAATTCTTTTCAAGTTGATTTTTTTGTTGCGTCGTTGAGCCTCGACTTTTTAATTATTTATCTCGAGAGGAAGTAAAAAAATAAAATAAAATTTGGATGGAAAAAATCGAATTTTTTCGATGAAATTTAGCGATTTGATATTTTTTTTCACGACTCAAGAAACATTAAAACGTTAATCTCTATGTTTTTTTGTTTGTTTGTATTTAGTGCGATATGTGTTTGTTTATTCCACAATAGTCGGATAAAAGAGTTGTGCTTAATACTTACCGCAATGCAATACTATTTTAGCATATTACACAGATATTTAATCGCAAAAACCATAAGTATTATAATTTATAATTAGTATTTGCTTTGTTTTTTTTTTCTGGTGTTATTAATTGCTTGCTTGCTTAAAAAGGGGCTGGAAGATTTTTTTTCTACTTAATCTATATCAATAGATCAATAGATCAGCAAAAAACACTGTATACATACAATTGTCTATCTAAACGGGATGAAAAATTTCTTCTTTTTTTCAATTAATTAAAATACTGAATTCGATATCGTTGCGTCAATCGCTTTATATCTCACTCTTTTTCTCTTTATTATCAAATATTTAATGCAATTCTATCGGCAATTTTAGATATTAATACAAAAATAAATGATAAAAATAAGTGAAAAAATTTTTTTTATGTCAGATTTAATAATTAATTAAATAAAAATCATATAAAGATTTGTTAAACTATCTAAAATGTAATATGGCATCACAATGATTGCATTTAAACTTAAAATTATGGCCTCGATGTCTCATGTCTATTAATTTTGTTTTTTTTTTTTTTTTTACCAGCTTTAAACCCATTTTTCCAGCGAATACAATTTTTTTTTTCCTTCCGCACATTCATATTATAATAAGAAACCATTAATACAATTTAATTATTTACAACATTTAAAACTCGATAACGCGGTATACATATTTATTTTTATATATTATTAATTGAGAAAAAAAAAATTATAAAAATTCTCTTGTTGCTATTTTAATGTGATATTGATGGTAAAACTTAAAAATTGGTGTTTACTGATTGCTATTGCGGGGTTTCCATGGGTGGGTAGTTTTTTTAGGCCTCGCATAATGTCTAAAAAATTTTTTTATCCTCGCACATAAGCATATACACATGAATAATTATATTTATTCGGTTTGCGAGTGCGCGCGCAGGGTGACTACTACTACTACAATTCTTTCGGAATGTTTCTCGTGAAAGAATTAACTTTTTTTTTATCTACCGTAGCAAATCTCAAAGCTTTTGGACAACTATTAACAAGTAGTATAGTCCAGACAATAGAGGATAATAAAAGACACGTTTCATTTAAAAAAAAATACGTTAGCCACAATAGCTCGAAAACTATCAATTTTAGAACAAAATTTTAACCGATTTTCTTTGTTTTTTTTTTCTTCGCCATTTGTTGCTTGAATCAGGATAAATGGCGGTTTTTAAAAAATCGGTAAATTTTATGAAAAAAAGTATCAGACAAAGATGGAAGATTTAGTAATAAATAAAAAAGGTCTCTTGAATGTTTGTCTTATACAGTCAAGAACACACATTTTTCAAGATGACGACGAGCTGTTTCTGGGGACCTAAGACCTCAGATTTTTAAAATTACAGTTGAACATTAAATAATTTAAAGTAGCCGTTGGAGAAACATGTCGATTTTCAAGTATAAGATCATTTCTCTGTTGACTGGACTATTAAGGATGTACGGGAGGTCCAAGTCTACAATAATAAAAAAAAATTTTTTTCTGTTGCTACTATGCAAGTACAAAAATGAATAAATTTTCATATTTCATTTATAAATTTTCGAGGTTACCAAAACGCAATCGTCTTTCCTCGCTTTTTCCAAAAGTGAATTTTTTCTAATTTTTGATTAATCAGAAATTTCCAAGGCTCATTTAAATCCTGATAAAATTTTACACAATTTAACTGAAAAAATTTTTTAAAATTACTCCAACTACATGGTATAAATTGACCGTTTTTCGCGATATCAGCAACAAGCGATTTTTAAAAAATTCGATTTTTCAGTAAAATAAACAATTATAAAAAAAAATCTATTTCAGTGAATTAATAAAGAATTTAATAAGGATTAAAATGAGCCATGAAAATTTTTAATCTATGCAAAATTAAAAAAAATTCACATCTCCACAACCGGAAAAAAAAATCACAATTTCGTTTCTAGTGCCTCAAAAATTCTTAAATAAACTACAAAAAATTTTTGTATTCAAATAATAGTAAAATATCTATACTATTTTTCACTTTCCAGCAGAGAAAAATTTTTTTTATCATTATTTATTGGAGAAATTTCCATTTTTTAAAATTTTTTTACGCGAAAACTTTTCCTCGACACTGTACCCCCCCTACATCGGTAATAAATGAATATTTGACTCCTAATATAATCATATACAATAGTATATGTAACAGTTGGTATCAGTCCTTGGCCAAGATGGCGTCTTTTCATGTTAGACACGACAATCAGTGGCTTCAACATCAATCAACATAATTGGTGTTCGTCCTTGTCTAATCAACAGTTTCTGTTGACCATTAAAACGTTTTTTTTTTTTTTGTCTAACTACATAATAGAAATTAAATAAAAATAAAAATAAAAACATCGACTGAAGCTTTTCCTTTTTTTTTTTAGTGTCTAATTTTGTGGCTGAGTTTTTTTGCCGCCTCGCGGCTTAATGCTCTCCGAGATCTGCCACATTGCCTCCTCACAGAGGAAGTCACTAAAGTTGTTGAAGAATGTTATGATCCGTTCGTGCTTTTTGAATGAGTATGTGCTGGAAAAAAAATTTTTTTTTTTAGTTGGAATTTTCTTTTCTAATGGTTGAGACAGGGTACTAACCACTTTTTGAATCTTTTCATATTTTCTACTATGTTAAATTGTTGCCATCGCTTGGAGAAATTAATCGTTCCGTCTGGCAGCAAATCGCTGTTGCCAATGTGCACAAATGTCAGATCTTGAAGCACTAGTCCTCTGAAAAAGTCCATTTTTTCGATGATCAATTATTTATTTTTTTTTTTTCGGTGTTGTTTTCATGAAAAATTAATTGGAATTTAGTAGTTTAGATGGATAAAAAATTAAGGGAATTATTTGAGATGTTTTTAGGTGTTTTAAGTAGAGTAACTCGATTTTAGGTCAGCCGAAAAAAAAAGGATAATTTTCGTTTTTTGATGATAAATCGGTAATTAAGCGAGATAACGGAAAATGTTTCAAGAGTAAAATAATGGGCAATTTAATTGTTTAAAAAAAAATTGGAATAAAATTTTTAAAAATTTTGCTTTTGTTTTTGAGATATTTTGAAAAAACCAAATTTTTATAAAATTGATATCCAACTAAATTTAATGAAAATGCTAATAGAAATTTTGAAATGCTTAGTCAAGAATTTTTTTTTTGTTTTTTAAACAATTTTTCAAAAGTCACTCCCTTTGGAAAAATCGTGATTTTTTTTTTAGGTTTTTTGCCAATAACTCCATAACTAAGCGACTTATAACTGTTAAAAATACTTACATATAAGGTATACAGGGTGGTTGAGTTTCTGCCAAAGCTTGTCTATACGCTCTAAAGCTACTAGAACTGTCAATTAACGCACAGTACTCTTTCAATCCCTCAGTAATATGTTTTTGCCACTCGAGTCGTCGAATGGGAGCACTGTCTAGTGCTGATAAGAGTGCCAAATAGCTATTAAAATTATTTATCTTCCTTAAATGCTTCATAATTTTAATAAATTTAACGACATATTTCTCTCGATCTTTCGCCTCATTCTCCATTCGATGCTCTAAAATTCTTGATCGCGCCCAATACGACATTTTGTTGAAATGTTCAGTAAATCGCGTTAAATTTGGACTTCTCTCCTCATTTTGCTCTTGTGCCCAAATTAGAACTTCGGGTATTTCTATTTTCATAAAAAGTTCCGCGTCTAAAAGTGTCATTTGTTCGGCAATCTGTTCACTCTTGAAATCCAGCAGTGATGCCTGCTTTGTTGAGACACTCAGCGATGATAAAATTGGTTGAGCTGATTGTAATTGTTTTAGGGCGTGTTTTTCCAGGATTTTCACTCGCAATGCTTTGGCCATCGTTAAATCACCACTGCAGACTAATTGTTGACCAAACTCCATGAGTGTTTGCAGCAAAATGTCATCCAAATCCGACATACTGAGGAAAAAAAAATTATTTATTCAGTTTTTTTCCATTAAAAATATTTAAAACATGACTTTACAATGTTTTTCCCACCAAAAATACTGATTATATATACTGAAAAAAAAAATTTTTTTTTTTTTAAATTTTACATCATCGACTAAAATCTCGAATAAAAAATCTTAACATAAAAAAATTTCTAATAGGTACTCAAAATTTTTAATTTCAGAACTTACGTTAGATCACTAACCACTCGGACAAGCAGGGAAAAAGCTTCTCTCGCTGCTCGCTGCTTAATAACATCGGCCGAGCAGGCAAATCGTTGATGACGTCGCTGTAGTTTTTGTATAAGCTCCAGCGGTGACATGAACGTCCGATAAGTCGTCAAAAAAGCTTCCTGATACAGGAAATCTATAAAAAAAAAATCACGAAAATCTCAATAATAATATTTTTAATCGACAAAACCATTTAAAAAAATCACACAAAATCATTTTTCAAGGATGTTTTCATGCATTTTGAGCAACCCACCTGATTCTTTCTCGTCTAACGCGGCATGAAATCATCGAAAAAAATAATTAATTAACATTTTTAATTGATTAAAAGTATTAGAAAAATTTTTTACCGTGCTTATTGGCCTTAGTTGCATGGATTAAAAGCGCGTCAGGATGTCCTCCACGTATGTCAGGACCGTCCTCCTCGGGTTTTTTGAGAACCAAGTGCTTGTTGATGTCCAGTTCATCCAGGATACCCTCATCCGCATCGATATCACGCAGTTCCAGGGTATTTTCGTCCAGGGAAATGGATGAGAGCGCTTTGCTCGCCGGTCGCGACACCTCCAGCGTCATATTGTTGTTGTTGTTGTTGGTGGTGTTGTTGGTGTTGTTATTGTTGTTGTTGTTGTTGTTGTTGAGCACGGCCGGGGACTTGTGACGGTCACTTGCATCCTCTCGGTGGACTTGTTTCACCGGGGTCGAGGTTATAAGAGGTTCTGGGGTGGTTATACTGTGAATACTGACTGCGGGTTTCGGGGATATTGGTGGTGGCGTTATGGCGGATTTTATTGAGCGCGATCTCTTTGGCGGCAGTGCCGGGGGTAGACTAGAGTTGTTGGTCACATCCTTCATCGTTGGACTCAGGCTCATTGATATGCTGAAATGAAAAAAACAAAATATTTATGGAGTTTGGAAAAGAAAATTTATTTTTTAATTCAGTTTTTTTGACGATAAGTCGGTAAATAATAAAGATATATTGAATAATTTTATGAAAGTTAAATTTTAGGGGATAAAATTATCTACAAAGAATGTTTTGCTAAATTTTTTGTATCTTGGTTATTTTTTGAAATATTAACTACGATTTATTTTTGTTGAAATTTTGATTGTTCAAAATATCACAAAAATTAAGTAAAAAATCAAAAAAATTTATTCTACATTTAGTTAGATATCATTCAACTTTAATAATATTTTTTGCTATCTCGAATAGATACCGAGTTATTGGCAAAAAAACAAAAAAATTAATATGAAATAATCCTGAATACTGGTTGAAAAAGAAAAAATACATACATTGATTGATGTTAAAAAAATTTTTTCCCACTTACCTTGTGCCATCGTGTAGACTTGTCATCGTGTGAACCATGGAGGAGCAGGATTGTGTGGTTGTAAGCGCCATTTCATGCTGCTGCCATTCTGCCTGCATAGAGTTGTAGGCAGCAACGGAGTGTCGCGTGCCAAGGCCGGAAATGAAGTCGTTCGTACTGTGTGAGCAGTTTCCAAACATCTCCATGTATGCCATTACTGCAATTGTTAAAGTTTTCGTGTTGTAGTGTGAAAAGTTTGACTTGATGTCGAGATTCGGGATATTTTTTAAAACTCACGCACTGATGGAATATATGCGTGATGTTTCAAATGAATTTATTATTTTTTTTTCTTAACACCAAGTACTCTCGCATGTGTACACACAATAGAATTCAAGTTTTCTCACATATTGTGTAATCGCGATGCTTATCAGGCTTAATTGTAGACGTAAATACCACATTTCAAGCGAACAAACTTGGTGAATTGTCAATAACAGCATTTAATATACGATAAAATGGCGCCACGACCGATGGAAAAGTCATTTTATGATTTTTTTTCTGTTGTTTTAAACACCTAGGAATTTTTTTTCCAAGTTGAACTTTGAAAAAATTAAATTTTATGATAATTCGGTAAATAATGGAGATAACGAAAAGTGTTATTTAACATAAATTATCGGGGATAAAATTCTCTATACAAAAAAATGTTAAATAAAATTTTTTTGTATTTTTCACATCTTTTTAGATAGGTACTATCATTTTTTTTTTTTAATTTACATTCTTTACAATATCTCAAAAACAAGGTGAAATACTGAAAAAAAAATCTATTTTATCTATTCTATATTTTTTTTTTAGGAATTTAATCCATATATTTATATAAAAAAGTCCGAAATCGTTGTTTGGGGTTGGCGTTTCAGATTTATTCACGAGAATTATGGAGGATAATTTTCATGAAGTAGTCACGTTATATAGTGTTGCTTCGCGATGATGTTTTTCTTAAAGTTACTAAATGATCTCAAAAATCTACAACCCCCAAGCATCGTTTTGAAACCACCGACCACCCCTTAAACCTCAAATTTATGGAAAATAATTACGAAAAATAGTGTTAAATGTTTTGTCCAGCGATGATATTTTTCTCAAAGTTACTTTAGGGTCTAAAAAACACCCACACAAATCAACAACCAAACCCTCTGTCGTCATTTTGAACTGTTAGCTACAAAAAACTTATTAAAATAAGTAGTTCGCCTAGCAAAACGGGCGTGTACATGCTAGTCCTCAATAATTTAACAAAAGTGATATTTTTTTTAAAAATTTTTATTATTTACCGAGTTATCGAAAAAAAAAAAAAAAAAAAATCAAAAACGCATTATTCTTAAATTGTATGGCTCCAATTTTGATTAAAATGATGTTTTTTTTCTTCAAGGAGATTTCTAATTGAATTTCATCAAAGTTCTTCTTCTTTTCTCTCAATAACAGTATACACTAACAGCAATAATAAACTCAAAGTGCAATAACGAGATACTGAGCTCCAGGAGCTTTTCCACTTGAGAAGTTATGAATTACCTGAGCACATCGAGGAGAATTAATTGGGACTGGGGGGAAGGAGACACAAGACATCGCGTAGAACGAGGGTAGGTGCTTATACGAGGGGGGACAAACTACTCGAGCTGCATCTGACACAGAATATCATGCACACAAGACGTATAAAATATTGTTAGTCGCGCGTGAGAGTGTATCAAATAGCAAAAATCGTTCGTTTCTCCTATACTATACCTAACTATATATATACACATTTGAATAAATAAAACTTTATATTACATGCGGCAAGACAGAAAGCCAGAGACATGTGCCTGTCGCCGCTGCGACATGAAGGATACGTGGACGAATAATTGCGATATCAGTGATTTTTTTTTTTTTTTCGTTTTTTGACAATAACTCACTAAATGATCGAGATAACAAAAAATATTACTAAACTTAAATTATCGGGAATAAAAATCTCTAAAAAAAAAACAAAATAAATTTTTTTGTATCTATCGCACTTTTTGAGATATATATATATTTTTTTTGAAATTCTGATTTTTCAAAATATCAAAAAAATGTATTCTATATTTTTTTTTGGAGAATTTAATTACCTATCATTTGACTTTTGAGTAAGGATTTTTCCTTATGTTGCTTGCTTAGTTACCGAGTTATCATCAAAAATAGAAAAAAAAATTACCACTGCGACATAAAGGATATGTGGACTTAATTTAGCGTGGAGGATATTTTGCTGAATATTTGAAAAATATAAATTTGTGGGCGTGATATCCCCCACTTACCGGAATATGCCACTGATTGGAACACTGGGGGATACAAAATATACACGTCAGTTTTACCTAACAAACGTATTCGTATTTTTTTTTTTTTTTGACCGGTGGCCTAGAGCAGACGATTTGATTATTTTCTATAAACACTTACTGTGCTTTTTCTTCAGCGGCAATGGCGGTGGTTTATTCGTGTCCGGGCCGAGCTGCGTCTCGCCCGAGCTCGTGTGTAAAGTGCACGTCCAAGAGTACTCATTGTCCGGCACATTATCATACTGCGACGGTAGACGCTCTTTTCGCTTTTTTCTCTTCTCCGGTAGCGCTGGTGGCACTTCAATCACATCCTCAATCTCCTGGAAAAAATTTTCACGTCAGCAACAGTATACCCGATATTATTGCACTCGAAATATTCAAGTTGGACGTTAAAATATGCCAGGAAAAAATATTACAGGGCAATATTCCATAAATTACGTTGAGTACTATTTTAGAAAATATTAAATTTTTTTATTTTATCGATAACTCGGTAAACAATTAAAATAATAAAAAATGTTATGAGAATTAAATTGTTTGGAATTAAATTTACTACAAAAAATGTTAAATAAATTTTTTTCGGATTTTTTTTAGTTTTTGAGATACTAACGGGTTTTTCGATTTTTTATTTAGCAAAATATCTCGAAAATAAAGGGAGATATTAAAAAAACATACTCTACACTGTTTGTTGAAAATTTTGCCTCCTATTATTATTAAAACTTTTCTAGTACGATATTAACTTGTAATATTTTTTTTTAATGTAATATTTCACCGTAAGTACATACATTAACGAATTTTTCAATGATTGCGGGATCACTGTTGTTGCTGATAGTCGTCGAGACCGTAGTTTTAGTGCTAGATGAAGTTTTTTGTATGACAATCGAGCTCTCACTGTCCTCGCAGAGTTTTTGCTGTGAGAATGACTGCTGTTGCGAGGTGAAGGACTGTGAATTGAAGCTGACACTGCTCTGTTGCGATGATCGCTTTGACGTTAAGCTCGAGGCAGTTGTGTAGCTCTGCGAGGAGCTTCGTTGTGAGTGCATCGACACAAAACCCGACTCCTGTGTCTGTGTTGATAGCCGTTCCATTTTTCCCTCCATTCCTAAACACAAAAAACTTACAGTCAGCTGATGAAATGATGTCTGGCCTCGTGCACGAGCTAAATTTGAAGGTTCTTGCGAGTAAATTTAGGACATTGCCTTTTCACTTTCCTTTTTCGATGCTCCACACAAATAAAATATTTACGCGTACTGATTTATATCGCTGTGCAACCGGATGCTGTTAACATTTTTTCATGTGAAAAATAAATGAAAAAAAAAAAAAAACTTACCCGTAAATGGACTGAGTATATCTTGGGGTGTTTGTTGTCCTAGCAGCATTGTACTCGGTAAATTTGATTCAGATCCATCCCAACCACTACTGTTGTTTGTACCATTAACCTGTAAACCTGTAGATCATAGATTTTCATTACAAAATTCCCGTCAAATACTCGAAAAACAAGAGATTTTAAAAAATTTTATGGCACTTGAATGATAGGAAATTAATTTTTTTTCCCGCATTTTAAGTAATTTTCGAGATACTATGAAAAAAAAAAAAAAAAAAAAAAAAAAAAAAACGAATTTTCAAAAATAAGAAGTTTCTCAAATATTAAAGGAAATACAAAAAAATTTGTTAAATAATTTTTGGAGGAAATTTTATGGCCAATTATTTATGTTATATGTGTTATTTAGCTTATTTACGAAGTTATCGTGAAAAAAGTGAAAAAAAATGTCGGGTAAAATTTTTTGACAGAGTATGCTGTTGTACATTGTTAATTAAACAAAAATAAGCTACACAAACCCAAACAAATATTGTGCAACTCTGTGAAAATATCATCAAAGCTTTTATCTGCACGAATAACAGTATTTCGTGTCATTATAACTAATGATAAACTAACAAACGCGCGCACAATATTCACGGTCTTTTGAACGCAACAAACTCACTGGACATATATAAACGCATCTAGCGTGTGACACAGCTCAACAACGCATTGCTGACTAATCGCTAAACTCGTATCCAATCTCCTACACACACATATACATGCCATTCCGCCCTTCCAATTTCCAGCGGCAAATGGAAATGGGCCTTGTACGCGTGACGGATCAACGAAGAAATTAATTATCACCTCTCTCGCAAATTAACTCTCACTGAATTCACACTATATAAAGCCCTGATATTCCATACATCAAATAATTTATGTATAACAATAGTAACATCATAAAATCTTAGGGTATTTTAGGACCTTTGAAGGGTAAAAAATTCAAGCACTTGAAAAAGTGATTTTTTTTTTCAGTTTTTTCACGATAACTCTATAAATAGCCGAGATATGAAAAAATGTTATAATTTAAATTTTAAGGAATAAAATTTTCTACAAAAAAATATATATCAAAATTTTTTTTGTATTTTTCATATTTTTTGAGATATTAATTTTTTGAAATATCTCGAAAATGATCAAAAATATCAAAAAATTTTATTCCACATTTTTTATGAGAAATTAAATTCTCTATCATTTGACTTATAAGAAATTTTACGCCATTTCAACTATTTATCGAGTTATCTTTAACAAACGGGGGAAAAAAAAATCTCAAAAATACCAAAAAACACTCTTTATGACTCAAATAATCCATTAATTAACCCTTCCACTTACCATGAATTGTTGCCATGAGACTCAAGTCCATACTGTCATTCAACGTTTCATTAGTTGGACCCATGATAGCTCGAATTTCCTCCTCATCTCTCGAGTGATTGAGGGCCGAGTCGAGACTTCCTGCCGATGCGCTGAGCAGCGACGAGGAATCCTCTGGGGATCGACTTCTCAGGGAGCATCGGTCCAAACTCGACGCCAGCAGACCATCAGACTCGTCCAATAATTGTTGAGCTCGTGTTCGTCGCTTGGGAGGCAATGGTGGAGGTGTTGACGAGCTATTTTCCTCGGATAAATTAATATTTGCCCTAGGAAACATGGGTAAAAAAATTAATTAATTCTTTCTCTAAATTACTCCCCGATGCTTTTTACATACCTGTCGGGCAGGGGCGGCTTCGGGGGTGGACTAGAATCACGCAGAATTGACTCGGAGCTGTGGGAGCTTCGAACTAAGCTGCTGGATGCCGCAGTTTGTTCGAGAATTTGTCGTTCCCTCGGCGTCAATGGAATGTCCGGCAGGGAATTTCGCTGCGCTGCCAATTCCGTTCCATATCCCGATGTCCTAAGATTACAATTTAATGATTATTTCACTTATTTATTGGATGAGAAACAAATTTATTTACCGGTTATTTGTGACGATTGGTGCGGGTTTTTGTCGAATAGAAATTTTCTCATGTGCCAAACCCACGAGATTCTTCACTGCGTCCTCCACCAGGCCTATTACATGCGTTACATTGTCGGTATCAAGTGCTGGACAGGGTGTGGACTGGTCTCCGTGCAGCAACACGTCGTCGCAGAGTTTTAAAAGTTGCGCCAGGGCCTGGTACACTTGATTAGTCGCTGAACCCAGTGCCGAGCTGCAATTGAAAATTTCATTTCGTTGGATTTAACGTATAGGGTTTAATGTACGACTATCCTTTAAGAAATTTTACTGTTTTTAGGATAGATAAAAAAAAAATAAATACCTATTTTCATAGAGGAGATAGGACTTTAAAACTGTGTGAATGGTGGTGACAGTATCGAGAACAATAGTTCCATTGCCCGGAAGCATTTCGAGTTTTTTCTTCGACACAACATCGCGAAAGTGCAGCAATGCCAGTTGAACTTGTCGCACGTGAATGTGAAGATCTCGCAGAGGATTTTTATCCAAGTTGTTTTCCCCAGCGGCAACTGAATTTTTTTCCCGCGGCGTCCTTGGGGATGAGGGTGATGCAGCACGCGCCACACCACTACCCGATCCTGTGTTCATGCCTGGCGAACGCATTTGCGACAATTTCTCCAAAAAATCCTCCTTGAATGAGCGAGCACGACGGGCGAGTTTGCCGCCGCGCGCTTTGCCACCTGATCTCTCCTCAACTTCTGCAAGAAAAAAAATTTTTTAAACTGCATTAGCAATCTAAAAAAATTAGACAACTGTCTGGGAGGGACTTTAGAGACATTTTAAGACTCCATTTCGCGATCGGCTTTGGCAAAATGCCCGCCAGCTGGCGCTCGATTGTGCCAACACGTATTTGTTTATTTTTTTTTCTTTTCTCTGCTCCGGTTTATCTCGTCGTGTAGAGCCCCGGACATGATAACAATCTTTTGCTATATATGTAGACTTTTATAAATTCTAGACACACATATGCAACACGTGCTGGATTGTTATGAAGCTTGTATCACCCCTCAATCATTCTCGTAAAACAGAAATTGTGAAAATAGAAAAATTTATTGGGCTTCATGAGTTTGTTGGGGTTTTCTAACAATCAAAACAATATTTCCAAGTGGACAATATAAGCTTTATTATTATTGTTTTCATGAGCTGTTATGATAGAAAACAAGATGATATATTTTTTTCATGTCTCAATAACTCGGTAAATAAACAAAGTATTAAAATTTTTCTTAAAAGTAATTAATGGAAAATTAAATTTTCTATAAGTATATGAATAGGAATAAATTTTTTGTGATATTTTCAATTGTTTTCGAGATATTTTGAAAAATAAGAATTTTGAAAAATTGATAATATCTTGAAAACTAAAGAAAATACGAAACAATTTGTGAAATAATTTGTGTAGGAAATTTTATGACCAATCATTTAGATTATTTATCGAGTTATTTGTAAACACCAGAAAAAAAAATCATGAAAGCGTTTGGAAAGATTTTTTTGTCTCGGTGGAACGACAGAATATCGCTTCGATTTACTGTCCTGTTTACCAGGACGTCGGGATAAACAATGACCGACCGGCAGCATTCGATCGCGTGCAATTAAATGCGATTTTCAACGACAACTGCCTTTGTCGCCTGCTTTCATCTGCACAGTCGGCTGCATTCACCTTTGATGGCGATGTGTTGGTTCTTCGTCCTGTCTGCCTGCCTCCAATCTACGCTAATTGAAGTGTCTATCTCCTATTTGATTCTTTACGGGAAATTCAGCTTGTGGAGGGAAAACAAATTTAGCCATCTGAAGTCAACTGTTTTATGAGGATGGAAAAATTTACTAAAAAATACAAATAAAGTTATAAATAACGTAAAATATCAGAATTCGTCGATACACATATGTATCATTATTTCTTTTGGAAAATTGCAGCTGGTTTATCTCGCCGCGTTAAGAAGGATGTTCAAAATGCTGGAATCCAGGAAAAATTACAGTTTTCTCTATAGGTAACCATGCAATATCAAGTAGTGTTAATATTTTGCTCAGGGTTGATATTTTTTCTATAACCAGTTTAGAAATCGTTCTAAAAATACCCCACAAAATCTACAACCCCAATTCAATCAATTACATTTTTTCGCATCTCCCATATTTTTCGAGGGATTGCGCCTAAAAATGGGAAAAAAACAATCCCTAAAAAACAAGAAGATATCCAAAGAGTTTCGTTTTAAAAAACATTAATTCTACTTTAATTAAAATTGTCAACAGTCTCCCTCATCACTGCAATTCATCCAACTAATTCATTTCCACTGCATTAAAAACTTTCTTCTACCGAAAAAAAAAACAAAGTTTCAAGCCCTGGGGCATTTTTTCTTGTTTATAACCCGACAATAGTCGAAGATGCATCCGGGTTTGGAGTGCTATTAGTAAGGAAATCAAGTTCTATTCACGAATTGGGATTGAAACTGCAATCAGGCGTAATTTAGTCAAAGGCTAAAGCCGGAGGAAGCAGCAAACGCAGGATAATAGAGGAGAACAGAGCGATGCAAAGCAGAAGAGGAAAGCGATATGCAAATAAGCGGTGATTGACTAGATTCGGCGTGGTAGGATAGATCCAAGGTGTTCGCTAGGCTGTTCAAACGCTTGATGGATTGATATAGCGTTATAGTTAATTTATATTCTGGTTGGAAAGTTCCTGAGCATTTTGCTGATTGATGGATGGCCAATAAATACATCATAGAATGCTAAATCACTCGCCAGCTGTGCAGTTTAATGATTAAATTGCTAACAATATAGTGTGAAACTGCGTGAAACTTCGTTTCCAAGGACAATATATGGAGTTTTGAGATGGTACTGCTGACATATGTGCTTGGGCTGCTTATATATATATATATAGCCTAAACTACTTCAATGAATTCGTGAGTTAAATCGATTTACGTTAGAAACTTATCGCTGAGACTAGACGTGTGCATCCGGGGCACTCTGGTCTCGTGCGATAAGAGATGAAACTCAGCTGGGTGCAGTATACATATATGGCTCTAGGAGATGACACAAAGCAATTAACGTGCACCTGCCTATACCTTATATAAGCCATGTAGGCATAGCTACCATATCATTTTATGTAGATATCAAATTTTTGAGAGGTTGAAAAATGGTTTTCTCCGCGATAACTCGGTAACCAAGGGTGATAGTGAAAAATTTTATTAGCATTAATTTGTAGGAAATTAAATTCTTCAGAAAAAATCTCAAATCAATTTTCGCGGTATTTTGAATTGTTTTTCAGATATTTTGAAAAATATAAATTTTTGAAACGTCATAATATTACAAAAAAAAACTACGAGAGTTATGAAAAAAATACTTATTGAATATTTTTTGTAGATACAATTAAACACTCAATTATTTAATATATATGAAATTTTTTCGATATTTTGTTTATTTATTGAGATATCGGCAAAAGATTGTACTTAAACAAATTATGAAAACAGCAAAAAATTAGTGTTGGAGATTTGTTTCAATATCTTGCTGATACCTCGATAACAAAGAGAGACAATCAAAAATGTTATAAGAGATAAATAATTGCAAATTAAATTCTCTATAAAAAATGTAGAATAAATTTTTGTGATATTTTGATTTTTTTTCGAGATATTTCAAAAAATCAAAATTTTTAAAAATCAACTATATCTTAAAAATAAAGTGAGATAGGATAGAAAAAAGTTCATTGGTTGTTTTTTGTAGTTGATTTAATGCCCAGTGATATTGTGAAAAAACTGAAAAAAACAATCATGAAATCAAGATTTCAAAAATTTTTTTCGGTTTGTAAGTCACCCTTCCTGGCTATGGAGAATCAGTTGATAATGATGTCGTTAATATTTCTAGTCGCACGTGGAATATATATGTATAGTCTCGCACACGAGGTGAGTGTGATCGATAATCGAGGCGTGCATCGTGCCAAGCCCTTGGGGAGATGAGAGGGGTAAGAGAGAGAGAGAGAGAGAGTCTGCGGTGAGAATGGCGCTGCTACCATCCGGATGATTTACCACCGAGAAATTTTATCGTGGAAAATTAATGTATCCGCAAATTAAATGCGCCAGAGGTCAATTTTTTCAATGTTTTTCATTAACTCTCTGCGCCAACAACTGTTTGTGTATATTTTCACCGCGTTGCGTGTATGCAAAGGCATGTTTGCAGTTGGCACCGAGGGTCAAGGGCCAGAAATTGCGTTTAGGGTTGCGTTCAATTGCACACGAGCGTGACAAAGACAGTAAATTCAGTTGGCCCATCGCACAATTGTATTAATATGGAAATACTCTTGATTTCCAAGGCCATGATTCTGTGCGCTCTACATCGACAATTTCAACTAATCACCCAGGAGCACAATCAAAAATCTCTGCCACTCAACCAACGCATATTTGGAGAAGAAGAAAAACGTTTATTTATAGATTTTTTTGGTTTTTTGATGAGAACTCGATAAATACTGAAGATATTGAAAAATGTTATAAGAACGAAATAAATGAGAATGAAATTCTCTACAAAAAAGGTGAAATACATTTTTTTGTATCTTTTTTAGTTTTTGAGATAATATAGGTTTTTTGAAATTTCGATTTTTTTTTTTAAATATCGCAAAAATGACGTAAAATTGAAAAAAAGAGTTTATTTTATATTTATTTTAGAAAATACTAATTTAAAATCATCCAAGTACCAATTTATTACTATTTTTAAAAACAAATTTTTTTTAAAGAACTCTGATAGGAAATTAGACCATTTTTTGTGTTTTTTCAGTTTTTTCGCGATAACTCCATAAATAATTGAAATAACGAAAAATATCATAAGAGTTCAATGATCGGGCATTTAATTACCTACAAAAACCGTCGAATAAATTTTTTTCTATCTCACTTGATTTTTTACTATAGTCGATTTTAAAAAATTTTAATTTTTTGAAATATCTTGAAAATGAAGCAAAACATCGTAAAAAATTTATTCTTTATTTTTTATAGATAATTATATTCTCTATCATTTATATCGAATGAAATTTTCCGTTATCTCGTCTAATTATCGAGTTATCACCAAAAAACCAAAAAAATCACCAAAATATTCTCAAAAGGGTCTCCTTTCCAGAAAAAAAAAAAAAAAAAAATTTTCCCCTCAACCAAACATCTCAAAACTCATTCCAAAAATTTAATTTACTCCAAAATACTCTTCTGACCACCTCAATACAAAAAAAAATGCATAATACGAAATTCTATTTAACCGAGACACATCAATATATCTAAAAAATTCAAATTACTGAATAAAATTTTCAAAAAATCGGATACAATTCAACTTTTAAGAGAAAATTCTTCACAAATTAAAATTCCAAAAGAAAAAAAAATTATTCTACAGAGTTTCTCGTGGTATAAACTTTTTTCCTTTGTCTTTCGCACTATAAACCCTGAGAAAACCAGCGCGGAAAAGATGTTGAGAGGATATAAATCTTCGTTCGAGACTGGCGCTTGCAAGTTTGACGACAAGATCCAACCTTCTCTCACGAAAAAGACTGAGGGATGAGTGATTGCTTTCTCGTCGTGATAATGTTCCACAAGTACAAACTTTTCCGCGAATATCCCGAAAACTTATAACCTAACAAGTGCAAATATAAATTATAGGGTGGAAAAAAAATTTTTTTTTTCAACTCAAACTCAATAGCCACAAGTGTGCAAAAATTTCAAAAAATCCATGTCAGACTGGCTAAAGCTAATAATTACTCCTGGAAGTCCTTTGTGTCTCTGCTAAAATTGATTATCGATGTCTAACGAGACTGTAAATTCGAGTCAATACGACGTCTAATGGATTTTAGCCGACGGGGCAATGGCACCATAGTTTCTACACCCTGTGTGTCACCGAGGTGCGAACGATCACCCCCATCTTGTTATCACAATCTTGTTATCGGTGCTATTCATCTCTTTGCGCCATTTACACTGCCCTAAAGGCCAGTGCAATCACTCTGTCTCTGATAAAACCGTATAATACAATTATAAAAAATGCCTCGATAAAATTTTTTTAAAAATCAATATATAAGTATATCTTTGAAACTATTGAAGATAGAAGGTTTTATCATGAAACCTTTTTCGTTGAGAATTTTATAAGCTACAAAAAAGGTCCTCAGAAAAATTGCTTCAACTCACATCCCTATCAAGATATTAGCAAAAAAGTATTCTTTTAACTTTTCAACGATTCTTTTATTTCTATAATTATAATAAAAAAATATGAAATATCACATAAACATATTTTTTTAATAATATTCCCGGGAGAGATCTACCCAAAAACATTATATTTCCAATGATCAATATAGAAATAGCCTGCAGGGGCTAAAATACGAACAACCCACCGTAGAAATTCAATACTAATGATTCGCGCACAATGCGAACAATAACTCGGATACATCACGTCATCATAAGCCATGCGAAATGAAGTTTGAATGAGTCATGAGCCGGTGGAAAATTCAAATTTTCCAGGTGCTCAAACTTGCAGCGAGTTTATGTGTATGCAGAGGCGCCACCTGCTCAGTTGAGATTTGTTTATTTAATCGCTCCTCTGTTATTATTCATACTATATATGTTGACTTGAAATGCATGCAAGTGTAAAATATTTATATACGTGATTTTATGTATGCATAAAGTTGGACAAAAAAAAAATTTTTCCTTTTTTCCAACTTTCTACGCGGTGTCTGCTCGCATTCCCGGACGCAATTTACCGAAATAACCCGTCAGAGGTTGTTGCTCTGCTTATTATATACTTGCAGAAGATGTCTGACAATCTTGGAAACATCATCTGGGTGTGATAAATATACTATTGTTCTAATTATTTAGAAAAAAAAGAGATTTCAACTCTTAAGATATCACAGTTTTTTTGGTTTTATACTGATAACTCAGTAACTAGGCGAGATAACGAAAAATATCATAGAAATGAAATTAAGTGGAATGAAATTCCGAAATTTTGGTTTGTTTTCGAGATATTTTGAAAAAAGTAAATTTAAAAAAACTAATGATATCTCCAGAAACTAAAAGAGATGTAAAAAAATTAGTTGAACGTTTTTTGTATAAAATTTCATCCCCTATAATTTAGATAGAATGACATTTTTAATTATCTTGATTAATTAGCGAGTTATCGCCGTAAAAACGAAAAAAGTTTTAAAGAAGTATCTATATTTAGAAAAAATAAATTGAACTTAGTAAAATATCGGTATAGTTTTTCTAGATGTATAATATAGTATTTCAATGTGTTGCAGTTTGCTACAAACGATGCAATTACGTGGTTCAATGTCCAGGGAATGCCGCGGAGCGTTTGCAGTTGGAATTTCACGGATCGCTGGAAATATTAGTGGGTGGAGGGTGTATATAGTATCCACTAGCATTGTGTGTCTCTGTGTTTAGTGCCCCGCGGCCTCGTAAGAGGCTATATAGTGCTTGCTGTGCTACCTCTAACTGTCGCGTGGTAAATTAAGTGCGCGAAAATCGATGCTGCACCCGGTCTCGATAATAGCTGTCGTATATACTACCCCTCTAAATATCCAAATGCCATTTGGACATGCTTCTACAAATCTTGTTTACTTTTGCAGTAATTATAACACCAGTTATAATCGGTAAAATTGATTTTTCCAACAATTATTAGTCTCAAATCTGTTTATAAAAATTTTTAATTCGCTGTGATTTCTAAACTATATATTAATCTTATAAAAAAAATTATAAATATGAAAATGGCAGAAAATTAAATAATCTGCAAGAAAAAAAAAGAGTCATTTTCGATATTTTCACGTTTCTGTGTATAATTTTTTTTTGATTATATGTTGATAAAAAATTAACGAATACCACGAGTGACTTTTTTACTCTAGATAAAAAGGGGTTCCATTACGCCAAGCTGAACCCTCGTCGTCGTGTTTGACGGTCGGATGAGAAAAACAAGGGAAAACGAGTGTATTAAGGCGCTAAGAGCACCAGAGACATAAAAATAAAGTCAAAATTTGCTCTCAGTGTATATTATGTGATAGCAGCAAATATTACCAGCAGTATTAAAGTTTGATGTGGCCTGAGCCACGCTCAACTGCAGTCTCAATGATCAAAGTAGGTTCCTCCAACGAGTTTTCGGGGGTTACCGACCTCATTTACAAGATGGCCAATGTCGCGACTAGTCTATAAAGCCCCTAAATTCATGGAAGCAAATATTTCACGTTCTAGACTATTTATTAGCTAGTTGTTTTTACGAAAAAAAAAAAAAAAAATCAAGGGTCACTTGAATATTTAGGTAAAGAGTCAAACAATAATATTGTCATAAATTGGGTTACTTAATAAAAGAGTATTACAAGAAGTATAATCCCATTTATATTCAGACGAATGAATTTTTCAGCGATAACTTAATAAATTATCGAAATAGCAAAAAATTTTATTCAACTTGAATTACGAGGGATAAAATTGTCTATAAAAAATGTGAAATAACTTTTTTTTGCATCTCTCATAGTTTTCGAGTTATTATAGATTTTTCAAAATATCTCGAAAACTAATCGAACAAAAACATTTTTTATCGGTAAAAGTCCCTAAAAGTAGCACAGTGCATTGAGCGTATGAAATGCACTGCCATGAATTTCAAGCTTAACTCTGAAAATGCTCACAACGCTGTTTTACCGACTGAGCCGCGAGTAATATCACAGAAATATTATGAAGAGATTGCCACACGTTTGCGTCGAGAATCATAAAATGAAATTGTCAAAAAAAAAGAAAAAAATGTCCACCTATTTTCCCAGGGCTGCATTCACAGGGCTCTCTTTATTATCATGTATAAAACTGAATTGTTCGGCAGTAAATGGACACAGCGCGCTGTAAAATCTCAAATATATTTCTCGAGGACGGAAAAAAATGAGATTTTTTTTCTGCTCCAACGCGGTTCAATATATTTTTATTTTCTGCGTCGATAAGGCAGAGCAGAGGGGGGGGGGGATTCTGGCAAATAAAATTCACAAATATCAAGACTATCACAGTGCACTGACCATGGGAATTTGGGATAAAGCCCTTAGGATATTTTATTTGATGGTTGAATTTAATGGTGCGAAACGGTCGAATGGAAAGATACAGACAAGCTGCATCCGAGAGAGATCAAGAGGAAGTTACAATTACGGATGCTGCGCATCTCGAGAGACTTCTGCTGATTCTCAAAGCCGTTGAGACACACTTTACCTCTTTCCAAGACGAGTTAAAGTTAAAATTACCCTCCGATGGGACACACATTCGACCATTTAATGAAGAAAAGAACAAAAAATCACTTGATTTCATGTTTTTTTCCTGTTTTTTCGTACTTACTTGGTAAATAAACAAAATATCAGAGTAAAATCATTGAAGATGCATTTACCCACAAAAAACATGAAATAATTCTGCTGAGTTTTTGAAATATTATTTTCAAAATATCTCGAAAACAAAGTTGAATATCGAAAAAATTGATTCTACATTTTTTGTAGAAAACTCAATTTATAATCTTTTGATATCAACAATATTTTCCATTATCTTGCTTTGTTATTGAGTTATCGTGCACAAAAAATTTTTGAAAAAATTCCAATAATCGCGAAATTTCCAATACTTTTAAAGAAATCTCGTTGTTTTATGACTTTCTTAAAACGAATAATTAAATAAATATCGAAAGCAATAAATAAATAAATAAAATCGGCCATCAACTCGAAAAATAATCGCAAAATCCGAGACGTTATTTGGCGAGTCGAGTCGAGAGATTCCAAATTCCGATAGTCCACGCACGTGAATTCAATTTCATCCCTTCCCCACACCGAACGTCAGTACGTAGATGCACATATGGGAATTTTTTTGTTTTATCAATATTTTTTTTTTTTGTACGAATGCACGATTTTTCAATTTTTTTGTTTTTCCGACGTGCTAAAAATTCATTTTAAATATATATATATATAGCATAGCAGGGTGTGTGGAGTTATAGATGAAAGAGGGAAAAAATCAAGAGCCATTCATCCTCCCCGAGCGTCAAGGAGGCATGTGTTAACGATTGACGTAACGACGTAACACGTGTAGGGTAGAATATATGGGAGAAAATGTTTACCCCTTTGGCAGTAAATTTTTTTTTGTAATGAAATAAATTCTCAATTTATCACCGGGACATTTTTTTGAAGAGACAATGCATTTATCAATTAATTATATTAAAAATAAATCAATTATTTGACGTCATATTGGTGCGAAAACCTGAAAGTGAAAATTTTAATTCGCTGTAACTTCTAGACTATTAATGTTGCAGAAAAAAAAATTATTTATATCAAAATTGTAAAAAATTTAATAATTTTCAAAAGTTTGATTATATATATAAATTTATCATCAAGTCATTATATAATCAGCATTTCCAAGACGAAGGATCCAATTTTCTCCCAAAATTTCGTACCCAACAAATCATGATTTATCCTGTATTTGCCCGTCCAAAAAACCTTTAAAAATATTTAGACACTGTAATTAATGATCTCCTAAGTGACCAAAAATAAAAAAAAAAATTTTTTTGCATAAAATTCAACAGATATCACCACCAGAGCCCGAGATTATCGTGACTCGATGAAATACGAGTAGTGGATCTGAGTTGAGCATCGCGTGTTTGGTTGCGGCTACATATACCCCTATGCATCAGGGTGCACTCAAAATAGAAATGCGCCTCTACTCTCATGCTTGCACACATTTTCCTCGGCATCGTCGTCGTCGTCGTCGCGCTTGTACACATAATAAATTTTTGCCGACGAAATACAGAGAATAGAACTCTCAATATCGCGTCGCGCACATGCAATATGTATGCACACGTCCGCGGATATATCTTGCACACAATGGCCCACTATAGTGGCAATGCGCAAAATCCACATCACGTATATATCCAACCCCCCACGACACACTTTCAATAATTAATTGCATCAATATCCACATTTTTTAAAATAAGTTCATTCAATTTAAATTTTATCGCTAAATTAAATTACTATTTGATTATCAGATGATTCAAAAATAGTTTTTATGACCTCGTAAAATCTGAGAATTTAGGTCACACTAACCCTCAAACACCAACAGTATTTTTTTTAACATAATGAGAAGTCTGATGAGAAAAAAAAATTAAAAATTCATTTCTACGGATAAATATTAGTCGGAGAAAAAAAAGTTTAAAATAAAAATTGTTCATCGTTAAATTTTGGTTACACATTGTTCTTGTAATTTTTTCGATACATTGGATAGTTTAGGCTCCAATCGGCAAGAAACTTCAGACTGTTGAAAGCCCATCGAGAGATGAGCTGCTGGACTCTGCGAACTTCGCGCTTTGCTACCGCCTAAACTATCAGACTTACATGTAAAACCGTAAAAACCTTTTTTAATTAAAATTAAAAACTACATATTTTTTGTTGAAAACTTTTTTCGCTCCGACTGATACTTTTTAAATTATACAAGAGAAACGAAAACCATAAATTTTCATCCCCAACAAAAAATGCTATAAACAACAAATAAATAAATGGAACTTGAGGTTTTTAGGTGGAGAAACGATTGTTAGAACTTTTGAATGAATTTCTGGAAAATATCTTTCGCGTCTACGAAGCAGAATAAGAGATTTAGAAATTACCATTTGATGAGATGATTTGAGAGCCGATTTTATGATCTCGTAAAACCTGGATTTGGGTCACACTCTTGTTTGATAGCCCTAAAATACCCCTGCCCTACTAACTGTATCTTAAAAGTATATTTTTCTAATTGTTATCAACATTAAATCAAAAAAACGACAAATAATCAAAAACTTAAAAATTTATGTTCACCTATATAACTCAACAAACATTAGTCGGATATAAAAAAGTCCCAAATAAAAAATGTTTATCCTTAAATTCCGGTTTAAAAAAGTCATTATAATTTTTTTAATAACTCTAATAATTTAGGCTGTAGCACGGCTCAAAGTTCGTAATATTAGAACGTGACTGCGGAAAAATCACCTGGACTAATGAACTTTAACCCTCGCTACAGTCTAAACTACCAAGAGTACCGAAAAAACTAAGAGGACCTTTTTTATTTACAATAAAAAACTACATATTTCTCATCTGAAATATTTTACTCTCCGAATAATATTTCTTGATTTAAACAACAAAAAACAAGAATTATGATGTTTTTTTCATTGAAAAATGTTATAACCAACCAAATAACTAAACAAATCCTCAAAAATGGATGTTGTCAAACCCGGATAAGTATGTTAGACGACTATCGAACGTATTTCTACAAAATATATCTTCCGCTAACGGGGCAGAATACAAGATTTGGAAAATCGGATTTTGTGTCAGCGACAGGCGGGATTTGAAGGAGAAAAAAAAACATATATCATGCATTTATCGAGATTATCGAGGTATATACCCTATATCCCAACGTCTCTCGACAACATTCGTATATCGAATTTTCAGATTGAAAGCCGCAAAAGTGACCTTCATCGCACCAGTGAACTGAATCAAGGCAACGCCTACTCAATGTGATCTCATCATGCATCATATAGTTAAAAATATTTTTACCAATTGTGTAAAAAAAGAAAAAAAATCTCCATAACACTAGCATCATGACTCACAAGTCTTTCTTGAATATTCAATTAAAAAAATGTTTTTAATCAAAATATTAACCCGCAAACAAAAAAAAAAAAAAACAAAAGAAAAAAACATTTTTCCCGCGTTTATGAACCGAGATAAATTTTTTTTAACGCATGAATATTTTTTCTAATAGGTAATGTCTCAAGAATTGTCATGCCGCTCACGTCAGAGCGATGAGTATATATCCTACACCACGCTCAATGACTTTATGAATAAAAATATCGAAGAAAAAAATTTTTTTCATTACATTTCAGTAATTATTTACCTTTAATAATCGATCCAAGTGCCGTAGCAGGGTACAAAAATAAACAATAAACGATAAAAAAAATATTCAAAAATAATTAATTGAAAAAAATTCACTTTTTCTCACACATTTTCCTCTAAACACTCGGAATCAAGGGGAATTTCGTGCGGATATTGAGGTCAAAATAAACCGCGAGAGTCCCGGGACTAGTCTGAAAGTTGTGATGACACTTGGATATTAAGAAAAAGTTTGGGTGTGGACTAGAAAATTTTTTAGAAATTTTTCTCAAGTCGATTTACCGGCGGGAAATTGAATTAAAAATTTTTTTGTATCTGTTGAAAGAGAAAAAACCGTAAGACAAGAACGTCCGGAGCGCGTGGCGTGTGCGCATCGACTGCTAACTAACTTGAACGTCAGAGCTTCATCCACGACCTCTAGTTGCGTCCCTCTCGAACCTCCGGCGCGATACGACGACATGCGACCTTCTCCCGCGCACCGCGCGCCGGTTCGTCATTCGACTTCTTATACTTGACAATTTTTTTTGTTTGGTTTTTTTTTTGTGTTGCCCTCCCCACTAGCCCACGTAATATTCCTCAGGCGCCACTCTTGCCGCCATCATCGCCAGAACCACGTGGCTCTCGCACCTTTTTACACCAAAATTCAAAACCCAACAAATTTTATCTGAAATATTTTTCTCTCCGACCGATATTTCCCAAACTACTTACGAGTAAAAAAATAGAATAAAAAAAATTTTACTATATTATAAATTGAATTATTTATGATTTTAAAGTCATTTTTGAGTCTTTATAATTTTTAAAAATACATATGTACTTGTTCTCGTATACTAGATACATATGGGAATAAATATTTATTACTGAGGTTATTTGGAGTTTTCGTGTATTTTCCAGAGTAGATTTTTTTCCCACAACGCAACTGGACGCATTAGAATGTATGTTTCCCGACTTTTTCATTTTCTTCTGCATTGCATGGCATGCACTAACTTCAAGACGAGTACCCTATTCATATATATATAGCCGGGCAAGTTCTCGAGTTGCCAGCATTTTATGGTGCAATAACTCGTATTTTTATTGTACACCCTCGAGAGTATTAATAAAATAAAAGGGGGGGGGGGCATGGGGCTCGATTGTATTTTTTATCCATAAACACTGTCACGCGTAAATATCTTTGATTTTATATATCACTTTAGTAATGTTTTCCAAGTGCGCGAATTTATATCAATATTTGTACCCGACTTTTTAGACGATTCCATCGTCAGAGATTCGAAATTTTTTCCAAATTTATCACAATTATCAACCGTGCAACACATTTCAAAACATAAAAAAAAAAAAAATTTTTTTTTCGCAACAAATCGGTATAGAAAAAGGTACTCAAGCGCGTTTAATGCTATTTATCTCGATTCTCATTAATTTTACGATAAAAATACAAAGGATCTTTTTTAATCTACATTGAATTCCTCAATTTTTTTATTCAATACTTTTTTTCTCTAACATTAATAGTTCAAGAGTGACAGCCGTTTAAATACACGAATTTCTATATTTTCAGTTATTTCTTATTAACCGTTAAATTTAATAAAAAAAATTCATATAAATAAACTTGTACAGAAAATTAAATTTTCTAAATATTTAATTCCAACCATTTTTCTCCAAATTGTTAATGATTTCCAAGAAAATCCGTAATAAAAAAAACTTTCAAGCCTAAAAAAACGAAAAAACCTGTATAGAGTCAGTGTAAAATTTTTTTCAGCATGGCAATTAACGCCCCACGAGTGAGCCACGAAATGGGACTTTATAATAACGACCCAAACTCGTCGAGGAAAATGTGAACGCGGACAATATAAATAATAAAGATAACACTCGGGGGTTAGTTGGGATACATTTTCCGCAATTAAACGCGTGAAAAAGAGTTGGTAAAGTTTATTATCATGCTCAATCCATCTAAAAATTAATTAAAATCTCATTTTCATTTTTTTTTTTATTTTTTACACGAGGGAAAAAATATTTAAAAAATGAATAATTGATGTAAATAAAAAATTATGGAGAAAATTATAAGTTTTTAAAAATTTTTTTTAATGTAAAAATATATAAATAATATATTCATATGATCCTGCTAACGTTGTATTTTGCACGCGTTCATGCTAAAGCAAACGAATTTATCCACGATAACGAGATAATATCTCGGGGGATTACTAAAATGGGTTTTGCAGGCACGCATGCATCTCCTCATATACACAGACAGACAGGAAATGGCAATTCCGTTAGGATTATGCTTAAAATAAATTAATATAACTGTATAAATATTCAAATCTGCCATTTTACTATTTTTTTAAAAAATAGTATCTTATGTAACTGATTATTCTGCAGTCTCTGTTTTTATTATATTAAAATAATTGAAAAAAAAAAATCTGCGAAACGGAAGTTTTAATCGAAAAAGTTGGAACAATGCTGCTGCAACCACATTCGATTCAACAATAAGACCCGTCTCCATCAGCCATACCATTTTTCAGGTTTTTCTATACATTACCTGACCCTTGGAACAAAAAATAATTGATAAATTAGATTATTAATATGAACAATTTTATCGGAATAATCGAAAAAACATTTTTCTATTTTTGTTTCTCACTTGTTATTCATAAATATTTATTAATATTTTGCAAAATATATGTCGGAGAGAAAAAAGTTCCAAAAAAAAAAAATATTTAACATTCAAATCTGAATAAAAATTGTTTTCATTTTTTTTTTGATAAACCTGATAGTTTAGGTTAAAACGAGGTTCAAAGTTACAATTTCACTGTAAAAGGACTGCAAGTATGGATTTTTATGGTAAAAAAAATAAATAATTAATTCTACATAATATTAATTTTTTCATTCCTCTACACTTTTTCCTTTCTGCCAATAATACTTAGCTCGACTCACTTTGCGTATACATACATATAGAGCGCTCGCTATCTCAAGCCAATTTGCATCTAAAAAATAATAATAAAAGTAGATACTCGAGAGCAAGAGTGAGTTAAAATGCGTCGGTATAAAGAGACAGAATCTCTTCTTGTCTGGAAAATTTTATTTCAACCCTCTCCACCTTTATTTTCCACGTTTTTCTCATAAATTCAACCATTCGCAAATAACAAAATTAGCTTAAAAATAAAACAAAAAACTCCATAAACAAATAAAAAAAATTTGATTGAAAATGAAAAACAGGCACCTAATCGACAAAAAATTTTATTTCCGACTTATCCACCGTCCAGAGGGTGAAAAAAAAAATATCCAATTTATTTTTGGCACTTGTATGACTCATGGAAAATATCCTAGGACATGAGATTGTGGATTTTCCGGTACAATCGGGCCAAAAGCAAAGTTGCACAGTCGCTAAAATAATGGTTTCCGTTCTAGCCAGTGTTCTAGCTCCCTAGACTGCCTTATCAGTAGACGATAAATCGATAGAACTATCTGATTAATTGTCTGCAGAGATCCCAAGACTCTACAGAACATTTTAAAAAATTCCAAGGACATTTTACCCCTATATTTTAACCCCTCAAACAACGAAAAAACTGTTTTATCGATTCGTAAATTCAATTAATCGTCAATTTAATTAATGAAATTAATAAAAAAATTAAGTAATAATTGAATAAAATTATGAAAAAATTAAAATCACCCTAAGAAGAAAGTTAAAATGGATTTGAAAATAAGAATTGAGATTGAAAAATTTTAAAAAAATGTAAAAATATTGGTTTTTAATCATCAAAATCATTAATTATAAATTGATAAATGAGTTTATGTGTACATCAATGATTCGGCCATATTCACAACGAGAGAAACAGAGCAGAACAAATGATGGGGATGAGTCAGAGGGCTCTGCCCGCTCCTATATATGCTTGAGTTCGCCAATCCATTTATGAAACCGTGCCCACATTTCACGGAATATTTCATCGCGTTGTAGGGATATATCCTCCTACATTCATGTACAGTCAATATCCAGCAAAGTTTCATACACAAAAACACGTTTTTTTTTTCCTACATTGCTCACGTCATGTTTCCTTTTTAGGCCATTCTACCGAGAGATTCATTCATTTTTGCTAAAGTTTCTATGTTTTCCGATTGGTTATTTATACCGACAAATGTCTAATTAATTAATGTGATTTTATTTCTCATAATTACGGGGGTTTTTTTTTTTCAATTTTTTAAATGATTTTAAGGGCGGAAAAAGTGAAATTTTGATATATTTTTGTTTATAACTTTTAAACTATTGAGAATAATACGAAAAAAATTATTGATATCTTAAAATCATACAGAATTTAATTATTTAAAAGTGAAAAATTCCCAGTAATACCCCTGATATTTATATTTTTGATGCATGTGTATATTTATCGAAAACGATATCGTAACGTCAAAATTTTTAAAAGAAAAAAAACCCAAATGTAATTGTTTTAAACAATAATATTGGATAGAAAATAATTTCTACTCTGACTTTAAAGCAAAAAAATCTCGGGTTTTATATACATATAAACGACAAAGTGGATTAAATGTAGGCAAGATAAATGGGATAATGCACACGCGATCTTTAGAGTTTTATTACGTCACTTTTTTTGGTGTCCAAAGTCACCTCGGTGTACCAGCCACTGTCTGACACTTCATCCTCGTGGCAAT
Organism: Macrocentrus cingulum; assembly: GCA_002156465.1. NCBI lineage: Eukaryota > Metazoa > Arthropoda > Insecta > Hymenoptera > Braconidae > Macrocentrus > Macrocentrus cingulum. Next base: position 83,085 of record MVJL01009512.1, on the reverse strand, counting down.
ATTCCAGAAATATGAAGCCACAGTACACTCAACTCGGTGGGGCTTTACGTGAGCGCAAGAGAATAAATTTTTCCCCGTATATTCGCGCACTGTGAGATAAATGTACTCTACAACTACATGTTCAAGTGGAACTCTAGCCAGAAAATATGGTCCAAACTAATTTTTTCTACTCCTTAAAAATATTGAAAATTCACCCAAAGTACCCTCTGTGAGATTAATAATTTTTTTTTTTCGCGAGAAAAAAAACTCTACGATAAGATTTCTTATTAAAAAAATGAACGTGACTATGGATATACGTTTCATCAAGCACAGAAAACACATCTTTTCATCATCCCTCCAACGCTAGAGGTCATTTCAAGGGGATTAAATAGCACAAACAAAAAAAAACGATAAAACAGCTAGCGTAGCTCTCAACAATGTCAACAGCACTATTCCAGGGCTTCTATAGAAATGGGATTCCATCAACTCTCTCTCTGTTTACTCCAGAAAGGAAATTCAACACTGCGTGAAAAGCATCTCGCGAAAATAAATTACTCAAATTTAATTCGAGACAAAAGAAACGATAAACGTTTCTTAAAATTAATCTAACCACTTTATATCCTCGGGATTTGTTACAAAATTTTCCAGAAGACATTTTCATGTATAACATATTGATACAGCAACAATAAATAGAGGACAGGAAAATCGAAAATTTGTTATATTGTTTATAAGTTTTAAACTATTTCAATAGTTTAAATTCCCAATACTTTTCCCCCAAAACACTTCTGAATAATCAATTCAAATTTATTTATACCCGAATTATCGGATTTATATCATCCAATTTTTGTGGTAGTGTGAAAAACAGCTTAACGTCACGACGTAGAGCAATAAATTTTGTCAAGCAAGGAGCTTTTGCCAATGAGCTATAAGTGCATTGACGTGCCTAGAATATTGCATATACCAAAAAAAAAAAAAAATACCCCAGGGGGAAAAACGCGGAAAAGTGCATGAGGGCGGTCGCGCATCTGCGCGTTTGCGTTATGAAAAAAAGAAAAATCGACTTGAAGAAAATGTGAAATTTCACATTGAAGAGTATGTGGATAAAGCAAAGGGAAAAATAAATGGTGAGAGCCTCAAGCCGCCTCTTATTCCGCTTTTTCGTTTTGTTTTGTTTTGTTTGTTTTTTTTTTTTTTCTACTCTTTTGAATTCGCGTCCTCGCATCGACCGTTCAGCCCTGCGTGCGCGCGCGCCTTTTATTATTTTTTTTTTCAACCCCTTCCTATCCTCCCTCTCGAGTACTTCCTTCGTCGATTCCCATTCATGCGGGAACTTCCGCCAAAGTGACTTTCGGATCCCGATGTTGCACAATCCGCACACAGAATTTGAGTTTTCAACCTTTAAGAAAATAAATTTAACAAAATTTTACTTTTTTTTTTATTGTTCTAAGACTTGCAGCACTATACTGCAATAAGTTTACTTTTGGGACTTGCCAACTTTCACAAGTAGAATAATATTGAATTAATTTCACTTATTGTTCAGTTGAGCAATCAGAGTTAATATACATGAAAATTTAATTAAAAAACAAACTAATGATATTTAATGATTTTTAAACAATCTTTTAACCCTAAAAAAAATTTTTTTAAAGAGACGACACGAAAAGAATTATTTATTCAAAAAATTAGGGTTTCAAAACGATTTTCTCGGCATATTTTCATGAATAATAAATTGAAGAATAAAAAAATTAGACCAAAAAAATTTTTAACCGAGTTTTAGTTGATGTATTTAATATTTTCTATGGTTTCATACGGTGTGTAATAATTTTATGCGGATTTTTTGGGTAAACTAGACCGAGTATATTAATATAAACAATGCAAATATGTTAACAGGTGCAGGATTAATAAATAACCTACGTGTTTTACGATGCATATAATAACTCCTACAACGTAAAATTAGTTGTGAAAATAATGAAAATCCTCTATACAGTGAATTTTAGCATCATATATTTTCCAATAAAATGGAAAGTTTAATTAGTGACATGAAAAAGGGTCGTTAAATACATTTCACGTATTAATATCACCGAAAAGAGCGCACAATATACATTTTTTTTCATTAAAACCACAATAACTTGGCAAATATAATTAAAATAACAAAAAATATCATTCAATCTAAACTATAGTAAATTAAATTCTCTACGAAAAATATAAAACGCATTTTTTTCAAAATTCTGCTTCATTGTCGAGATATTTTGAAAAATCAAAGTTTAAAAAAAACCAAAATATCTCAAAAACTTAAATAAATATTAAAAAATTTATTTGATATTTTTTGTAGGTAATTTAATTCCCAATCATTTAGACTCAATACCTTTTTTCATTGTTTTCATTATTTATCGAGGTATTTTACAAAAAAAAAAAAAAGAAGAAAAATTTCAATCTCACAATCGTTTGATTAGTTAGTTAAAAAGATTGAATAAACGAATAATTTCCTCCTTAACAAGTTGTTAACAAACCCCGACAGGGAAGGAAAAGGGGTTTGCTTTTAGTAAAACCAAGTTTACCGCGTGCTCTTGGGCCATTCGGACATGAACAAAAGTGGCAGCGGTGATAGTGGTCTTCCGATAAGTCTGCTATTCGCATTTGTACGTGTTATAGGATGCAGGATTTAATGGAGCTTTGCTCACAAAATTATTCACGATAATCCAAAGAGGCTTTGCTCCCCATCCCTGCACATTTTTTCATATAACCAAGTATACATTTATTTTTTTTTTTTAAGTCTGCGGAGAAAAAAATTCAGGACGCGATTTCTGACCGACGGGACGCGCACGACTCATATTTTATTTATCGCCGGGATAAAAGCGGGATTTAACCGATAATCCGAGTAACGAGTGTGTCTGATGAAGAAAGTACAAGTATAACGATAATATCCATTAGTTAAAAAAACATATAAAAAATTTTTTTAACCACATTTTAATTATTTTTATGGACTATAATTCTTTTTCTCACCCCTTTTTTTTTATTCTACCCTCTATATATCCAGTCTCCATCACCTTTCAACAAAAGTTTTAATTAAATCTCTGTATTTTAAGGCTTCTCTTTGCATTTTTTTACATTTGCGTCCAGGAGAGAGTGATGAAAAAAAATTTACTTGGAAATTCCAACTAATGATTTAATTTTCAAACTGTACAAACTTTGTAAAATTTGGTTTAATTTTCAAGTGGCTGTTGGTAAAATGCTGTAACAGCCAACTTTCAAGTCAAATATAAGATGGCTTTTCATCGTCGTTATATAGTTATATATAGGGGGTTGGGAGAGACGAATCAAGTGGCGCGCATTTCATTTGCAAGTCTGGCGATGACAGAATTCAACATTTCAGCGATATATAAACTGCGCGGATTTAACGTGCATCGGATAGACTAAAAATATTTGACGTGTGTTTGAATTCAATCTAAATTTTTTGGGAATTACGATTTTTTTATTTAGTTTCTTAGCAATAACTTGGGAACTAAACGAGATAACATCAAATGATAATAGAGATAAATGGTAAGAAATTTAATTGCCTACAAAAAATATAAAATACATTTTTTTGATATTCCGCGTCATTTTCGAGATATTTTGAAAATTTCAAAATTAAATATCGAAAACTTTTTAAAATCACAAAAATTCATTTGACTTTTTTTGTAGAGAATTTCATCCCCTATTAATTAACCCTGATGACATTTTTTGTCATCACACTTTTTTACCGAAAAAAAATTCTCGATTAATCTTTAAATCAATTTTAGATTCAAATACTAGTGAAATTTACTAATTTTTTAAAAACGCATTAGAAGCTTCAAGACGAATGCACCATCATCAGAGGCGATGCCTTATTCGTATATAGGAGGATTATGCGATGTTATCCGTGTGCATGGGAGGACGAACGAGAGTAAGGCATATCTAGTCAGAGAGATGCAATTTGCATGAGGATGTTAACCCAAGGGGAAATCAGAGGACCAAGGTGTTAATTACCGGAGGTATACGCTTGCTCGTGTTTTGCCTAACGCGATTGGCAGCATGACTGGATATTCAATATACACTCACTATATGTATACAATATCGTATACAATAGACTTTACCATAATGGCTGCCATTAATTTTCGTGAAGCTTTCATGAATCAAAAATAATCAAATTAATTTCAATCATAATCCCCATAATCACTATGAGAAAAAAAATTTTATTACTATTTTTTTGAAACAAAATTATTTTTATTGATTATTTCATTATTTTACGTCACTAAAAATATCCCTTCATCATCCCAACTCTCATCCCCTTCAGAATCCACCCATTTCCCATCTAAAAAAAATTTTTTCTCTCGATTTTCTCAACCAAATATTTATTTTATTAATTAATTCTAAACTTTTTACGTCACTAAAACATTCCCTCTATTATTCTAACCCTTATCCCCTCCAAAATTTGGCTATTTTCTATCCAAAAAAAAAATTAAAACCCCTGAAAAAAATTCAGAGAGTGAAAAAAAAAAGTTTTTCAACTAGCAAAATAAAAAAAAATATCACCAATTTTAAAAACATCAAGGGATCAATAATCTACAGTAAAAAAAATTCGCGATAAATAAAAAAGAGGGGGAAATGGCGAAAAATGAGGCCAAGTTTTCTTTGAATGCACGAGAGGAACACACAAGGTTGAGTGGGCCTTTGTGAGCGCCTCTTTCATGGTTGCACATCTTCAAGTTATGTGCATATATACATATATATACACGTGAACAAGGCAAACAGTAGAGAGCACGACGCCGGCAAAACGTCTCATTTTTATTTTAAAAAGCACATACACACACGTCGCATTGCTCTTGAAAACGAAAAGCAAAAGATGAAGAAAAAAAAGCTGCAAGGGTAACACAATGTGGCCTAAACATCAAACTGACATTTTTATTGCCCACTTGCACACACAAAGAAGAATAAGAAGTATTTTCTCTAGGGAGTAATATCGAGTTAAACTTGGAAATAGCCGGTTTTAAACACAAACTTTACACTATTAGATATGTTTAAATATTAAAATGGATTGCTGGCGGCTGTTATGCGGCGGAAATGACTTTTCCTTACTCCTAGAAACTCACTAATTCTATTAGTTAAATTCTAGCACTCTCAAGGGCCCAAAAAAAAAAACCAAAACTTTAGCCCAAAAAATTTTTTTCTTCAACAAAAAAATTAATTTTCTCAAATTTATTGTATTTTTTGGTTGATAAATAATTTTAAAAATTTTTTATTTGGCTGTTTAAGTGCTTATGTATTTTGATTGATAAGGGATGAATTTTTTATTTACCTTTAGAGTCGAAAGATGGAGCCAGAGTGGCGAAATTTTTCGCTGGCTCGGCCATAGCAAGTAAAAGTGGTGTAGCAGTAATTTGAAAGGTCCTAGACAGGGATACATCCTGTTTAAGAACACTGTAGCTTTTGGCACGTCTTCGAAAAATCGGTGAATCGAGAAATGAGTCGTCATATTGCGGCATATTTCGATTTTTCTATCTCAATTCAGTTCTAAGATAGCTTAAACGTTGTATTTAACCGTAAAAATGATCGCTGTAACCTCGGAGATGTGTAAAACAAGTTGGCAAACGAGTTATCACACAGTTGGATCATAGTATCGGTTGTCATGTGAATGCGGTCATCGTGAAAATCAAAACTGCACTTTTTTTAGTTGTCACGCACAAGGGTAACACTTGAAACACTGCGCAATTTAGTATAATTGAATCTAGAAAGAATTTCAGAACATTTTAAAACTTGAAAAAAAAAACTGAAAATTTTGAAAGGGGGACCCCTTGGAAATCTTGCAATTTTTGCGATTTTTTTAGTTTTTCACCGATAACTCGGTAAATAAACAAAATAATAAAAAATATGAAGAGAGTTACAAGATAGAGGGTTAAATTATACACAAACAACGAAATACAAATTTTTCTGTAACTTTCTTAGTTTTTGAGATATTATCTATTTTTTGAAATTTCGATTTTTCAAAGTATCTCGAAAACAACGGAAAATATCAAAAAAAATTATTCTACATTTTTTGTCGGGAATTTAATGTTCTATCATTTGACTGTAATAACATTTTTTGTTATCTCGCTTAGTTATCAAGTAATCGATGAAAAACGAAAAAAATCACGAAAACTGTGAAATTCTAAAAGGATATATTAACCCCTTTAAAAGTTTTACAAAAAAAAAATTTTCCACATAACACACAAAACTTATTGTTGAAATTTTTTAACCTAAAAACAATAATAACAGTAATAATAATAAACAATATACCCGAGAGTACCACGATTTTCGTGATGTTTTTAGTCTTTTTGATGATAACGCGGTAAATATGCGCGACAACAGAAAATATTATAAGAGTTAAATGATAGAGGATGAAATTTACTACAAAAAATGTTAAATAAATTTTCGTCGTATCTCTCTCAATTTTTGAGATATTCTACATTTTTTCTAGACAATTTAATTCCCCATTATTTCATTCCTATAAAATTTTTCACTATCTCTCGCTTAATTCCCAAGTTATCGCCAAATAATCCCCTGAAAAAATCACAAAAACCACACAAAGACAATATTACACCTCCTTTTACACACGAAAAAAAAAATCATGTGGACTATATTCCGTAAAATTACTCGAGAGCTCGGTGACAGGAAACTGCTAAATATAATCCACATTTTACTTGGCGCATCTACATATCCCTAGAGACTATTTTTTTTTTTTCTTATTTTCGTTTCTCCCACTCCACTCGTCTATTTTCAACTAAACTGTATAACGGATGGCAAGAGATTTTCTTCTCCCTTCTACATATGTATATATTTTATTCACCAGAAAAAAAAAAACACTAATTTAATCAAAAAATTATCACGATAAAATTTTATTTATTTTCTGTCGTTTATTTGGACCTCCTGCTTACACGATCGACGGGGACTAACAACCTACAAACGATGGTCAACTGTAGCACACTCTGGCAGACCATTTTATTTACACCAGAGGGAACACACTGGGGAACAAAGTATATATCACGATGAACCGATGATCCAAGGTGATTTTTCAACCGTGAAAAATTCCTGTAGCAAGCCTCCGCAAGCTATTTGTTTTACTACACAACTTCCACACTCGATTTTTCAGTTTTTTTTTATAACAAGAACAATTTTTTTCAAATGGCTAAACAGTTAAAAACAATAAAACAACCGAATTTTCAAGCTTAAAAAAGAAATTTTTGTCACCTAAATTAATTTTTTAATGGAAAATTTTGTAGGGAAAAATTTTTTTCGACGATTCAAACGTGTTTTATTCACTCAGAAGGCTTTCAAACGGCGAATAAACTGCACTGGCACCACAAGAAGATCCCGCTAACCGATCAGACCTTGATCGCTAATCATATAAACGAGTTCAACTTGAATAACACACGTTGAAATGCTTGAAAAACTGTGGTGAATATTTTTTTTTCCATCTTTTATTTTATTTATCAGGTGGGATTTTTGTGATACGACTCGACTCGACTCGACTTGAATGCCTACCGGAGATGAACTGATGTCCACTGCTACCAGATCAGCTAGTAATATCTCTGACTTTGGCCGGGAAAGAAGGCTCGTCTATTTTAACGGGACACACGTACAATAAGAGATCCATTATGAAAGGAAAATATGAAGAAAAAAAATATATCCCAGCGAATATATGTTTTGTAGGTGGTCTTTATAATTAAAAAATATTAAATATCGTGGAATTTGGGTCATTAAACTCAAACTTAAGACTTATATCGCGTTGATGAAACGAAACTAACAATTTTAAAAAGATTTTATTTTGCTAATATCCTGATAAGGATGCGAGATATGGATACATTTTACTAAGGACCTTCTTTTTTGTAGATAATAAAATTCTCTACAAATTTAATCTCTTGAGAAAAAACTCTATCTTTAGTAGTTTTGAAGATATTTTGATTTTTAAAAATTTTTCGCAACTTTATTATCCATGTGAGTTTATCAGAGGGTGATTAACTAAACGCACAAGTTGAATCCAAGCCTGCATGGAATTTCTACGGGTTAAGCTGCTTATAGCAGACTGTATATGGGGGAAGTTATGCGAGTAGGGTTGGATGAGCACCCTGGATGCTGTGGGCGACGATGCAAATGAAGATATCTTGACCTCTGGCGCCGTTCAATAAATGCTGCACATGACAGCCGATGTTCCTCAAGCGTATCCGACAAAACCATATACATAACGGTAGTAGGGTTAACGATTTCAATGACTTGCATGTGCAGAATGAAACCTCATCAAAACTGTGTTTATAAACTTTCAATCGAAATCATCTCTATAATCAAGTGTCTTGAATATGCTACCTTTAACGTGAAAAATCAATTTATAAATATTTATAATATCCAACTAATATCTAATGCAATAAATCAATAGAAACAGCCTTCATTTATTAATTAAAAATATTTACAAAATGTTTTTTCTTGTTTTTATGGTCAGAAAAAAATATTTTATAAATATTTATTTGACTAGAATCCAACAAATAACGCAATTTAAACATTTATAAATTTTTTTTCTTCCTTTGAATGTACATAAAGTATCCAAATAACTGCAGCAATGCAAAAAATCATGAGAAAAACATTCAATCTAACGATAAAAATTTGGAAAAAAAAAATTTTTCCCCCTTAAAATGTATAAATATTAATTTTCCAGGTAATTTATCTAAAATAAATTGAAAAGATGGATTTTTTTGTCGATGAATACCCTAAAATAGAGTGGAAGCAACGATAACGACGTACCTACAAGCATGAATGATTCACAGCGCGAACCTGATGGGAGCTTTGAGAGAGATTCAAGTACCTACTGCTTCTCGTAGCAAGCAAAACAGTTGCATATTCATGAATCGACGTTGACGTAACGAACGAGATGCTGTGCAGCAGAGGATTTGGGTTTCTGCTGGCGCACAGCTGTGATTACATCGACAAGTGCGCATACGGGAGATCGAGTGAATACACCAGTGAACGAGAAAATATATCGGCAACATGTCGGAAAACATGGCGTTGACGTTGTATCAGTGATATTCATCTTTACCGCGAGTCCAACTGGGTTAATTTGCATGGATATTGCAGTCTGCAAAAATACCAGGCATTATTCCTTTGGAATTAGTCACGATTTCTTTTTTTCTAACGCACAGAGTATAATTGCTGATTGATATCGTGACTGTAAATTCAATTTGATGCGATATCACCAGTGAAAAGTCACGAAACAACGTGATGTGAAGAATAGTTGGGTATTTTTTAAAACAAAACAAAAGAGATGACGAAAATTATTGCTATGGGTGAGACAATGTAAAATAATCCCTTGTACAAAGTATGAGGTCAAGAGAATTAACAAATTTCACAAGTTGACTCGACGTTTCAGAGACATGACGCTTATAAAGTGACGCTAAATTGCCTGGCTAAAGTTGATATAAAAAAATTTTTATGTTTAAAAAAGTTGAAATTACGTATATAAAAGGATCTAGACACGAAAAAATCGTGTCAAGAATGCCAAAACGACGAATACTGTATTTTATTTTTCTTAATATCTTGATAACTCGATAATTAAAGCGAGATAACGAAAAATATTATAGAGAATAAATAATAGAGAATTTAATTCTCTACAAAAAATGTGAGATGAATTTTTGCAATATTTTAAATAGTTATCGAAATATTTTGAAAAATAGAAATTTTTAAAAATCAAGTAATATCTCAAAAACTAACAGAAGTATGAAAAATTTTTTGTAGAAAATTTAATCCCAAATAATTTAACCCAATAACATTTTTCATTATGGTGATTATTTATTGAGTCATTGCTGAAAAACAAAAAAAAGGGGCGAAAACTACCAAATTGAGCTTGACATGGGCTATTCATGGGCAAAAAATCCATAAAACTTATTTCTTCAATTATTTCCACTCAAATAATCATAATTGTCGTAATAATAACATTATACCTGTCATAAAAAAATCATCATTTTCCAGAAAAATAACTGAAAAAACCTAAAAATATACCTAAATATATTTATACTTTCACCAAATTTTCGTCTAGACGCGAAGGAAAATATAAAAACTAGATTGTCGAGCCGTCGGATAAAAATCGATGGCGAATGATGAAAAGGGATTTACTAATATCTCCCTCTATGTACACACATTTTCTATATCCTCCCCCAGAAAGCTTATTTCTTTATAGACGACGCGTGACCTCTCTCGACTCATCACAAAAGCTAAAACGTCTGTTGAAACCACATATGTATAGTCCATAGAATTATTTCAATGCACTTACAACCTCGACTAGATTGGGATTTTAATGAGCTACCCGCACGCACACAGTCTTTTATGTCCACCGCACAAATTATTGACACACAGTTCAAAAGCAAAATCCACATCTGCAGCCCCTGCTCGCCGTTATTTCCCTCCCAACAAAGTCTTTGGATCCCTTTCAACATCTTTGACCTGATGATTTTGTCGTGGAAATATTTGCGCCGTCTCACGCAATGATTTAGACAACGACATCAGTAGGAATTAAGTGTAATTACTCTCGGGGACAAATGATGATACGAATCGCGATGCCAGCTGGCCCCTGACGACGCTTCGAGTAGAGCACACGTTCAGCTCGAAAAATCGAAACAGCTCAGTCTGACGGATTCCGATGTGTGCCTGATAGGCACCTGTTACTTCCACTGATGCAAAAAGAGGCCATTCACCTTCTCTGTTTGAATATAAGTCACTGTAAAGCGATAAAATGCGAAAAAAAACTGATTAATTTATGTTTAAATTCGAGTTTTTGGGGTTTGACGAATGAAAACCGACATTTGGGTGCCGTCTAATGACTTTTGGATGTTGAAATCCTGGATTAAATTTCGGGAAAACTTTTTCTTGTGCTTAAGCAACCCTAAATCAACGCAAAAAATTCGTAGACAATTTTTGGAAAGAACAAATTTGTTTTAGTCGAGAAAAAAAAAATATTAGGAACCTCAAATCACCTAAAAAGCCAGTAAAAAAAAATTTTTAAAGAACTTTTTTTGGTTAGGGAAAAAGCTGAAACCCTATATCAAAAAAAAAATTCTCACAGAATATTTTTTTATTAGGAAAAAAATATAAAGTCGAAATCAACTGGAATAAATCGCTAAAAAAATTTTATTGGTCCAGAAGCTAAAGAAAAATTGATGTTTTTCGAGTTTTAAATCCATTCCCAGGGTCACTTCAATTACTAAAATTAATTAATTGCCTTGCCGAGTGGTTTTAAGTGATCTCCAATGGTTCGACGTCTGTGCCAGAGCCAGAATGCAAAAAAAAAACGATTTCCCGAACGCGACTGTGGGGTTTACGGGTGGTATGGGTGTAATTTCGATTGTCTTTGACATGCATGACAAATGCAGGGATGTGTGAGAGTGTATTTTCGGCGTCTTTTGGCGTCTCGAACACACACGAATGAATAAAGGCACGAGATTTGGTGGTTGCGGCGCGAAGCACGCGCACCCTCTCATATGCTTTTGACATTTGGCGCCCGCAAGGGGTTTACCTTTCCGCCACTTGTATTTTCCGTACACACACAGTCGGGCTGATAAGACGCGGGCAGGGAGATGGCAGAGAGATAAGGACCGTGGCGATGTTGTGATATTATTTTTTTCTCGTGGGAATCAGTTGCCGGCGAGTAGACCAATCACTCAGGGCTTTTTAATTCAATGGAGATGATTTATTTGGGACAATTGGTCGTGAGAATCTCTCGTGACATGTATATATTGTAGGGTTTTTGTTCGCGGGCTGTCTCTCTCCCTCTCAAGCATCGACTTACCTGCATACTTGTCCATCTTCGGCGTGGCGGCCATTGCATCTGCGTTTTTTTATCACAGATCAGTGTTTAACTTGACAATCACTATCTCACCATTTTTATAACCGGCCACAACACTGCAAACTACGCACTAGACGCGATTTAAATCTAATGTAAACCCGACGTGCACCGCTACATTTTCGTTTGTCAACCATCTTCGGGGCGAGCGCGCGAATTAACCGCCATCTGGCGCCATTTTGCGCTACTTTCCCGCACCAGCTGCTGCGCACGCCAGGTGGGGGGAGTCGAATTCAACATGGCTGCGCCCATTCGAATTATCTGTCGCTAAATTTTTACGGATTTTTTTATCCGCTAATTAACTGCGTCTAAGTACAAAAACGTATTTTAATTACATTAGTGGAAAATTATTCATCTTGAAAAATATTTTTGCACTCAGGGCAGTGGAGGTATAACTATTGATTAATTGGGAATTGACATTTTGTCAGTGTCATTCTGCCAAAGGACAACAAAACTAGGTTAGTCAGACGTAGAAAAACATCACGAGACGTATTATAATTATCATAACAAATAGTGACAACCTAAAAAAATAGTTAAAAATGTTTATAATATCCTAAAATAAGTTGAAAAAATATTTCCATAGTTTTTCTGTTAGCTATAGTGATTTTTTTTTTTGGATTTGTTTTAAATTGTAAATTTTGTAAAATTTTTATTTTTAAAAATATTTTGAAAACTACGCAAAATTCGGTAAAATTTTATTCTACATTTTTTATAGAGAATTTAATTTCTTATTTGACTTTTATAATATTTTTCGCTATCTCGCTTGGTTACCGAGTTATCAGCAGAAAATGAGTAATAGTACATGATTGAACGTAATTATTTTTATTTCAGAGACGTTGAAAAGGACCAAAAAGAATTTGTCTTCACCCAAAAACTGGTGATTTTTCCAATCTTGAAGGCAAACCTAGAGGAAAAGAGAGAGTAATTGATCTTCTAGTCAAAATGGGTAATACAAAGATCAAACAGCACTATGAGACGGCAAAGAAGACGGGAATCCTCAATATTTCCAACCGAAAAATGATGGAAATCCCAGCGAATATGAAACTACTTGCATCGTTGCTTCGAACACTCGATTTATCACAAAATTTATTCAAGTCTCTACCAGACGAGATTGGAATATATGTTATTCTAAAGCAACTAAACTTGAGTCACAATAAATTGACGAGTTTGCCGGATGCCATTGGAAATTTAGTGAAACTGGAAATTCTGAATGCAAGTTCAAATCAAATCATTCGTTTGCCAGACACTCTGAGCAATCTGTCGCACTTGAAGCAAGTTAATTTATCCGACAATCAAATCAGCGAGTTTCCATTGATGTTCTGTGGATTAACGCGACTCGACGCCTTGGATTTGTCGAAAAATAAACTGACCTGCGTGCCCGACGGCGTGGCAGGTCTTCACGCAATCGAAATTAATTTAAATCAGAATCAAATATCAACAGTGAGTGAAAAATTGGCCGATTGCCCGCGACTGAAAACACTCAGACTGGAGGAAAATTGCCTACAATTGACAGCTGTCCCTGTGCGAATACTCAAAGAATCAAATATCTCAAATCTTGCGCTGGATGGTAATCTTTTTGAGAATAAACAAGTCGCTGATTTGGATGGCTACGATGTCTACATGGAACGATACACGGCAGTCAAGAAAAAAATGTTTTAATAGTGTTTTTCGTTGGATAATATTTTTTTCTCTATAGCAAATCTATATTTTTTATTCTATAAATACACTTTCCAACGTGTTCTATATGCTGTGCACTTGATTTTACAATTTATCTATGGATTTTCAACGAGTTTTGTATGATATCGCGTAAATAATGCCAAAAGAGCATTTCAATACATTCAAATTATCAATATATCCAATAATTTTTTATTGTATTTATTCTTTTCCAAAGAATTTTTAAAATTTATTTAATAATTGAAGGCAGGGGTTCTCTGATTTGTTTACGAAAATTTCCAGAGATAAGAATAATAATATGTTTCACGTCAATTGCTGTTTTTATTTTTCAAAAACCTCGAAAATTCACCGAAAAATTCTACAATCTTCTAAATTAGCAGAATTACCTTTTAGCAAATTTTGGTAGGTAGGTAATAAATAAATTTTTTCCTGAATAATTGAATTGTAAAGATGAGAACTGTTGTCCTAAATCGCGAGAAAGGTCGTGAAAACGCGCCCTAACACGAGGATTTGAGTTTTACACGCACAGCAATTACACACGAGGAGCCAGTAAATTCTAGAAAAATTTTGTGAATAAGTTATTTGAAAAATGTCATTATATATCGGAGTAATTCCAAGTAAATTGGCATCATTTATTACCACAGGAAATCGATTATTTCAACTGGATCGTCGGCTAATGAATTTTGTCAGCGCATCCACACATTTTCATGAGGTTATTTATCCAATATAATATTGAAAATTCACCCAATTTATAACTGGAATTAATTTAGAAATTATCAAAAAACATTAAATTAATTTCTAATCAATGTTGTCACAGTGAAATTTCATGTAAATTAATTTTTATTACATGAAATGTCACGTTCAGTTAACCTAAAAAACCAAATTTTCTTACATAACCATGAAATAATATTGTTTCACAGTGTGACGGTGTATTAACAAGGATATCAGCGTCAAAAAAACCAACTATAACATATTTGAAATATAAAACAACAATTGAAAACAATAATTATGGATTAATCAGCTACTCATCGCTTTCCTCACTACCTCAAAATTCGGCAGATTTGTCAGAAAGGAAAATTGAGACAAATGAAAGTTCTGATGACTCAAAACCCAATGAATCTCCGGAAGAACAGTTACAAAATATTCGTAAAATCTTAGAGCTGAATGTAAGTAATTTTTTTCAGTAATCTATCGTGCAAAATCATTTTAAAAACAATTTTCTCACAGTTACCGAGGATTTTTATTGCTCCTATGAATTATAAGATCTACCACTCTGAAATTGAGTACATAAATAACTTCAAAGGCACCACAATCAGGTATGATAAGTACTTAAATAACAAAAATATCGCATTGTTAAGAGCTAAAAAAAAATTTTTTTTATAAGTAAAAGAAATAAACAAAAAATACTAAGAGTAATAAAAAATTAAGACTTTAATTATCTACAAAAAATGTCAAATAAATTTTTTTGTAAATTCATTAGGCTTATGATTTTTAAAATATCTTGAAAACAGAGCAAAATATCAAAAAAAATTATTCTACATTTTTTATAGGGAATTAGATTTCCTATCATTTAGCAGGAAGAGCATTTTTTAATATCTCGCTTATTTAATAAGTTATTCTTAAAAAACTAGAAAAATCGCAAAATTCCTATGGAAAATTTGACAAAAAATTTTTTTCAGGGGAATAAATAATTACATCAAGCAAGTTCTTTATTTGAGGGTAGGCGGGCATTTATCGTATGCTTACATCAAGTACGACATCCTAAAAATCACAGTTCATCCTGAAGACAAAACAATTAAAGTGCGATGGCGCATTCGAGGACTTTCAGCGTTAAAAGTGTTACTGAATCTGCATAAAGTCAGGGTCTTCGACATGTTGGAGACCATAAAGAGGCTAGAGACGTGAGTATTATCACCTCAAACTCGTAAAAACATTTAAACAACGTCAAAAAAAAAATTTTTCAGATGGTACGACGGTTTGTCGACGTATTATATGGGTCCGGAAGGCAATATAGTCAGACATGTTGTCGATAAAATGATGCCCGACGACGAGACTGTTGCTATAAAGGCCAAACCAAACATTGCTGCAAAATTGGCAGCATAATTGAACACGTTTTTCACCATCAGTTGTCATTCCCGCATTGAATTAAATAATTTTTTTCGCTCGTCGCTGGCAAAAGTTCACGAATAACCGCGTAATTGCATTGTAAGAAATATTTATTATTTGTTTGAATGAAAAATATTTAGATCATTTTGCAAAAAAAGTAATAATCATTTGATACACGAATTTGCGTGTTTTATAGAAGTAAATAAATATAATTCAGTTGTAATGAATATTTAACAGTTTAAATCACTCATTGACAAATCAACCCTGCAAGAAAAATTCAATTTTTTATCATTACAAGTGAATTTGAATGAATTTAAATGATAAATTAGTAAATTCTCACCCAAATAATCATCCATGAGTGTTCCAATAGCAAACTAGAAGAGAAAATAATTGATTAAAATAATTATTCATTATTCAATTCACATATCATTAAATATTCGGCAGAGATCGGCGGTTTTTTCATCACGAAAAAACTAAAAAAAAAATCACCATTATGAGAAATTTTTAAGAAAAACCCATAGAAAAATTTGATAGACATAAAGAAAAACTGTTTTTCTCCATAAAACTTACAAAAAATCATTGTTGAAATTAATTCAACTCTCAAACAGAAGAAATACTCACTATTCCTGCGGCATCAGCTCGAATTCCCACGATTTTTAGTCTTATCTCGTCGTCAGCTTGGATAACAACATCCTGGAGTGATTGACAATTGATTTAATTGAGTAATATCAAATTATCTAATTAATTAATTAATTAATAGAATACCTCTTCTTTGGATTTATAACATGGTGGGCTGACATTCGGGCAGAATTGCATGTCTGCAGGGATGGACTGCAAGAAAAATTTTGATTAGTGGATTTTTTTGATAACAAAATTAAATTGTCAACTTACGTGGTGTGATATGAAGCAAGATAACGGTCCAATTTCCGCAAACATGCCGACTTTATTCACTTGAGTGACGATAGCGTCCAAGACCTCGCCCTTGAACGGCCGGAAAACTATCGCCTTGTATTTCACCGGGTATACAACAAATCCTTGGCCAGGTTGGATAATTCCAGCACCGATATTGTCGATTGTCGTCACAGCGACAACAAATCCATACCTAATTAATACGATTGTTAGTGTTTAAATTATTAAAAACACATCTCTAGAGCCAAACTACTGAAGATAGAAATTTTTGTAATCAGACCTTTTTTGTAGAGAATTTTATTAGCAACAAAAAAGGTCTTGAAGACAATTTATCCAATTCGCATCCTCATCGACATATTATCAAAATATTCTGGCAAAATGTTTTGAACATATTTACTTTCCCGTGCAGGTTCCCTCCACCTCTGTGTAGAGCTTCTGTTTGACAGTGTCCAGGAGTTGTGGTCCAAAATATCGCGGGTGAAGCAGGATTTCATGGTCCAATGATATCTAAAATCATTTTTTTATTGACTCCTGCTTATTTTGGCGTTATTTTTTAATACTTACGTGATAGAACATTGTCGAAATTTGAATTTTTAACGTGAAACACTGGGGAATTGTCTGTTTTCGTGTCGTACCGGCGTTATAACCTCGAAATCCGCTTCAAAAAAACACAAATACCCGCACACACACACGAAAGGCAGTGCACGCACTCTGCTAAAGTCACGGTGTGTACATCTCTGTCGTCTGATTGGGTCTTAGGATTGAAAACTCTGACCAATCAGCCAGTAGTGCAGAAAATCGCTGTAAAATTTTTTTTGTCGGTGAAAAATTGGGGTAAAGAACACGAAAAAAAACAGAAAAATGTCGGCTGTGGAACTCAATCCCCGACCCGTGAGGGTTTCACCCTTGATCAAGGTATTTTCCAGTCAATGTCTATCTAAATTAATACAAATACCATCCGTAAATGTCGACAATTATTCAGATTGTCTTGATGTAACCCCAGATTGCCAGAATGAATTTTTTTTATTACATAATTTATTTTTTTCGTGCCAATGTAAAGATTGGAACTGATTGAATGTCTTAATTATGGGATTAATAAGACAAATTAATTAACTTTCATTGTTTAAGGAAATTATCCTAATTTTAGAATTATTCTAACCTCAAAAGTTGGTTTCGTTGTAGCCCTAAACATTTTTTCGAATGATATTTATATGGATTTTCAGTTCGGACGATGGAGTTTCCTCACCATGGGTGTACTTTATGGACTTTTCCACCAAAATCGGTTGAGTAAGAGGGAAACGGCTATTCGAGAGGTTGAAAATAAAAAGAAAGCCATCAGGGACAAAGAGTTGGCAGTACAGAAAAAACTTGCAGCTGAACGTAAGGCTCAAAATTCCACGATGAATAAAAATCTATTAAACTAATGTGGTCTAATTTTTTTTCAGGAGAGATGGCAGAGCTTGAAGCACTTATGAAGTAAACTCGATGAGATATCTAGTAAGCCGGAATTTAAATAATACAAATACATTCTATAATAACTACTCAAGTTGTTGTAAATGCTAGGAAATCGTTAGATACATCGGTCATCACAGTGTCATTGCAAAATAAAGTGTATGGATAGACGGAAACAATTTTTCTATCATATTCTATCATTGGTGAATTAATTAAATATTACAGCCACTCCAGCCAATTATTCAATAAAAAGCAAGCATAAAGGTAAAAAAATCAATCAAAAATCCAAAACCATGTTTTTGGACGTAAAAATTTAACGATTAATAATGTATTTTATTAACAACCATCTGGGTAATCGGAACAATATTAAGTTCTATCATGCAGGATATTAATGAATAAAATAATTGTTAAAAATTCGAAAAATTATAAGTAAATCAAATCGTGAAAAGTTGGAAAAGTCGTCACAAGATGGCGGCCAGTAGAGGAGTTCATAACCTCAAATTTCATGCCGACTTTGGGCAGCAAAATTGACTAATATCGTTGATAAAATTACATGAAAAATTGTTATAAATATTAATAAGGTATTTAGTGTCAAATTTCAGTGATACATCATAGAATCCCAGCATTTTATCATGGGAAGTTTTATAAAAAACTGCTCGTCGATATTTCAAAAGACTTTTCTCCATCCAAAGTAAGAAAATTCACATAAAACCATAAAAATTAACATTTTAATGTAATATTTAATTTTTTATTTCAGATTTAATCCATTTAGCGACTTAATACGTGGGTATATGCGTCAGCCGAAAAAACGCATTCCTCCGTGGCTTCCAAAACAAACCCGAGTGGTCAGCGCAATTCCATCGAAATCCCGACTTCCAAAGCAACAAAAAATACCTAATTGAATTATTTTTCTAGCTCAATGACACGCAACTAACGTCGGAGAACACGAAATTTGTCAGCGAGCTCGTGGAATCAAAGTACGGAACAGCAGACCCAGTTTCCGGGTGCCACTCGCCCCTAAAAGTCGTTCCAATCGAGCCGAACCAGCCATGGACACCCAAATCGAGGCGAACTGGTGTAATTGGACGTAAAATTGGTGTTTATCCCTTCTGGTTAAAAAACGGCAAGCAAGTTATGTCAACTCTCTTTCACGTAAGTTTAATTTTCCCCGTAATTTTCTCCGATTTTCACCTAAAATTGTGATAAAAATTGCAGATATGCGATAACCACGTGATAAATTACATTCCGCCGGACAAATGGGAGCCCATGAACAGGACTAGACACATCTTGACCAAGCGGAAACTCGGTTGTTTGGTTGTCGGAGCTGAGAGCGCAGATCCGCAATTTTTCACCAAAGAATACTGCGGAATTTTCGCGGAATCTGGAGTTATGCCGACAAAAGTGTTGACTCGATTTACCGTAAGCCCTGACGCGGCCCTACAGCCGGGAACTCCGCTGATGGCGGCGCATTTTAAGCCCGGACAAGTCGTCGACATCCGAGCAAAAACGTAGGACCAACTGATTGCTCGATTATTTCGTATTAATTCGGATTTTTTTTTACAGAATTGACCGTGGATTTCAAGGCGTGTGCAAGCGATGGGGCTTCAAAGGCATGCCGGCGAGTCACGGAGTCACTAAAACCCACAGGAGACCCGGAAATATCGGCTCTGGAGGCAAGAAAGCTCGAGTTATGCCGGGACAAAAACTCCCGGGACATATGGGCAATCGTTATCGCACATTTCGCGGGGTTAAAGTGCGTAGAATATAATGTTACTGATTATTATTTATTATTTACTCACTTGAGTGGTTGTTTTTACAGATTTTACGGGTCAATACTAAGTACAATGTTATCTGGGTGTTGGGACAAGCAATTCCCGGTGAGACCAACAGTTTTTGTCACATTTATGACACTTTATTGAAAACTCGGATGCTCAAAGAGGCTCCGAATTTTCCTACATACATCCCGGGTGAGGAACCACTTCCGGAGGACCTTCTTCTAGATGAAATTCACCCCTGGGACGCTCCATCCCTCGAATTTGAGCCTGAAAAATAATTTTTTTGTATACGCAAAAATTAAAGCGTAGATTTTAAATAACCGGTAATATTTTTTTTTTTGTATAGGATATTTTTATTTGTTGCTTTGTCATACAGAACAATGAATAATTCTATTGATGAAAAGTTTCTCTTCAGTGCCTATTTATTTAAGAAATTTAACACGCCTAAAATATACATTTTTTTATTTTTTATTTTTTTTGATGATAAATAAATTGAACCAAGATTCAAAAGAAGAAAAAAGAAGAAAAAAAGCACAAGTTATTAAGCAAATATTTTTTTTTTATGCTTACTTTTTTATGAGCAGAAAAAAAGATTTGTGAGCATCAATTAGATTTTTTTGTTGTGTTAGATGTTTTTTTTTTTCTCGAATTTTAATTCCATTGGAACGAGTATAGTTATAGAACTTAAAGATTCGTTAACGTAATTGGAAGAAAAAATAATTAATTAGCGTATTTTTACGCTAGTTTTGAAGATCTTAAAAAAAAATAAACTGAAGTGTGTTGATTTTTCATTGTGCTGATAATAATTCAGGAAGGCCATTGATTCCGCGTCATTTTAAACGTCACAAACACTCAGAATCTTGGTTCAGATGCCAACATATCATCGGAGCAAGACAGCTGTGTTAAAAGATAATTCATAAAGTAAAATAGCTCCGTGGTGTTTTTGTGATTGTGGCGCAATACGATAAACATTAATAACATCGTCTCAGAATTTATATCCTTCGCTTGGAACAGTTGTTGGTGGATCAAATGCAAATGCGCCTTCAGCAACTTGCGGAGTCAAGTTCGTATCATCGGTCTGAAATCAAAATAATTAATTTCTCCTAGTAAGTATAAGTCGACAAAAATAAACAAGAAAAATGTTTAAATACCACTATACACCTTTTTAACATGAGTAAACCGGTTAAAAAAAAATTAATTTCAATTAAAAAAAAGACATACTAACCTCCTCGGAGAAATATTGCTCGATAATATCGTAAGCTAGTTTGTAAATTTCTACATTGTCATGACTTTGAAGTGCCTCAATCTTGTCCAAGCCTAAAAAAACAAATGAATTAATTCAAAGTCAAAGAAAATAACCATAAAAATACAAACCAGAACACTCTTCAATCGTATTAGCCAATTGATCGACCTGCGCACCGGCGAGCTTGAGCATATTATTGATGCCATCGAGTACAATTTGAATAACCTGAATGTCTTTGCAGGAGAGGAGATCACAGAAGGGCTCAATGACACCCTGGTGGATGAGATGAGCGACTTGATCGCGATTTCCGCTTATCGTGTAGTTGCTGATCGTCCAGGCGGCCTCTTTTTGCGTCTGGAAGTCGGACTTGGACAGATTTCGGATAATCAAGGGAATAAGACCGGCATCAATGACGGCCTGGACCTGCGACTGGTTTCCGGCGGTCACATTAGACAGGAACCACACGGCCTCCTTGCAAATCTTGTCCTTGGAGTGCTGCAGCAAGTTGGTAAAGTGCGATAGTGCGTCGCAATTCAAGACGGCCTGAGTCTGCTCGTCCGTTCCCGTCACAATGTTTCCAACTGCTCGCAATGCTGCGGTTTGCAGCTTGACCTCTTTGTGCGACAGGAGAGGAATAAGTCGTGGAACAACTCCGCTATCAATGACCATTTGTATCTGGTCGTTTCCGCCGTCAGTCAGGTAACTCAATGCCCAAACTGTGTCAACGAGAATCTACAAATATATAATAACTCAGTAATTAAGCGTAATAATCAAGAATATTATATGACATAAGTTATTGGAAAATTAATTATTTAAAAAAATGTAGGATGAATTTTTTTCTAAATATTCTTCCTCATTTTCGAGATATTTTAATAAATAAAAATTTCTAAAAATCCAAAATATCTCAAAAACTGTGAGAAATACAAAAAAATTTATTCAACATTTCTTGCATATAATTTAAGCCCCGATCATTTTACTCTGAAGATTTTTTTCGTTATCTTGATTAATCGACGAGTTATCGGTGAAAAGATGGAAAAAAATTTACAAAAATTACGAAATATCCAAAGGATACCCCTTTAAAAAAATGTTGTTATCAAAAAAAAAAAAGTTTTTCAAAATAGATTTGAGATATAAATTCTGCTGTAAGAGATTTTTTCAACAGCCTTTAATAACAGCTTACGTTTACGTCGACGTGATGAATAAGGAAATTGAGTGCAGGCAGAATCTCCTTTATAGTCTGCACTGGTGGTGGTGGCTCTTTATTTCTGCACAAGTTCACAATCACCCACGTAACATTGCGCAAAAATGAGATGGGTATGTCAGGTTTGATAAACGTTAACAAAGGCTGCACCATGCCAAGATTGATAACGTAATCTCTCGGCGCCGGTCCATCACCGATGATATTTCCTAAGAAAATCAACAACAAAAGAATTGTATTAAAAGCCTGAACACATTCTAAATGTTCACAATTAATTACCTAGAGCCCAAACAGCTTGCTCGCAGACATTTTGCTGACTTGAACGCAACAATTGAAGGAAAAGTGGAACAGCTCCAGCTGCAACCACTGCCTGAGTTTGGGCCGAAGTACCGCTGGCAATGTTTGTCAATGCCCAGGTGGCTTCAAACTGCAGAGAAGGGCTAGAAAATTTTTTATTTACGTTACATTGTGTTTTTTAAGCGGTGAAAAAATAATTTCTTATACTTACTTGTCGTGTTGCTCGAGGCATCGCACTAAAACTGGTAAAATTCCACTGGCAATTAATGGATCAATGGGTGGATTTCTATCTGACGACAGTAATTTTCTGGCAGATTGAACTGCCTGCAACTGCACCACAGGGTCAGAACTGGCTGCTTGCTGCACAAGCTCCGGTAAATTCATATTCAGCAATGCCTTGTCCATTTCATCTTCATCTAAAATACAAAAAGAAAAAACCCCATTTAAATCTCAAATTTAATATTACTTGAAATAATTTAATACCCGTAGAATCTGTAATTGGGACATTTCGCCTCTTCTGCAATGTTTCCTCGCGTTTATTTTTTCTTAGCTCTACTGTCACCTCATTTCTCCTTCTTCTCATTTCCTAAAAAATACAAAAAACAAATTTTTTTAATGGTTAAAAAAATTCCAACCATGGTATAAATTAAATTAAGAAAAATTAATAATAGAATTATAAAAAAAAATTGACATTCATTGAAATTGACATTGTCAGATGATGGAGGTGATGAAAAATATTTTCGACATGCTATTTCATCGGCCATAAGTGGAACTATCTGGAATTTTTTGTATAGTATGGATTTTTCGAGTGAATTTTTGGACAGTTTGAGGATAGAATATAGGGAAAAAATGTACTTACATCTTGATCTTTGCCTTTGTTCTTGAAGACCATCATTCTCGACTTGTTTTGCATTTCGGCGGCCATTTTTGCAATAACCAATCTCCGGTGTATTCACGGGTTATGATATATACCGGCACAAGAGAGCGGTTACAGTGAAATTCACAAATAATATATACTGATAATAATATGCACGTTGTACTTCACCAACAGCACATTACACGTCCGGTTACAATTAAGTATATATTTTTAATGTCTCAGTGTAATATCCAAGAGCGCATATTCGTGAGGTAGTCTTTCCGTTGTTTCAATCACTTTTCTGTTGTATAGTCACGTTTTTAATCATCGATACTCCTATACGCACGTACTCCACAATCTCTCGCGACAGAGTTGTATCAAAAAATTCAAGAAAATGGTGTACTGCTATGCGTTCCCAAAGGCCGCAAGTGAACAAGTTTGACGCATATGGCTGTCGGAGTTGTAAAACCGGAACACGAGGCACGCCAATTTTCGACGTCCATTGGACGATTCAGCCACAACTTCGCATTGTTCTCCGTTATGAGCGCTCCTGTTCAATTCCCAAGAATTTTTTATTCAAAAAAAAAAAACAATTACTTGTAACAATAGTAAATACAAACAAATTTTATATAAAGATAAAAAAATTCAAATTACAAACACAACATGCCGGCCACACGCTGTATTAACTCCATTCTAAAAATATCGTGTAGAAAATACAATACAAATTTTGGTCGTCGTAAAAATTGTAATCGAAAAATAAAATGTATTTGAAATGGATTATCAACGCATAATTAATATAAAAAAATTTAATAGTTTTCAGGGAAATGATAATGACAAGTGTGAACAATGTAGAGTTCTTTCTCGAAATTCAAAGTCCAACGTACAAACATTGACTCCACCACTTCAATGAATGAAAGGCCGCTGGGGACGATGGCCAACTGCCCACAACAACACACCCAAAAAATAAACAACAAATCAATTGTGGTTAATTTATAGATTGTAAATAGGTTATTTTATAATAAAATATGGCGTTAAAAAACATTAAAGTGTTAGAACTAGCTGGCTTGGCACCGGGTCCATTTTGTGGGATGATTTTGTCGGATTTTGGAGCATCCGTTATTCGAGTAGACAAGGTAATATTAATTAACAAACCTCTGATCTTTAAATTGAAATATTTAATAAATACATATTCTCAGACAGGTACATTTCACCGTGATGTCCTGGCAAATGGAAAGCGATCAATTGCATTGAACCTAAAAACCAGTCAGGGAGCAGCGATATTTAGAAAAATGAGTGAAAAAAGCGATGTCATCATTGACCCATTTAGAGCAGGTAATTTTTTAACTCAAATAATGAAATAAAAAAATTAATCTAACGTCAGAATATCGACAGGAGTAATGGAAAAGTTGAATTTGGGTCCTGCTGACTTGATGAAATTGAATAAAAAATTAATTTACGCCCGGCTGACAGGATTCGGACACGAGGGTCCTTTTGCCAGCATGGCCGGACATGATATTAATTTCCTTGCGCTCTCAGGTACTGTAAAAATCCTTTGTTCATTTATTTTCCATATTTTGAATGCAAATTTGACGCAGGTTTACTGTCGCTTTTTGGTCGTGCCAACGGAAAACCGACGCCTCCGGTGAATTTCGCTGCAGATTTCGGGGGTGGAGGCCTCATTTGTGCTTTAGGGATTGTCCTGGCACTTTATGAGCGTTCTAGAAGTCACTTGGGTCAAGTTGTAGACGTGTCGATGGTCGAGGGCACGGCTTACTTGGGAAGTTGGTTCTACAGGTCGATGCATGTTCCCGGATTGTGGGGAAAACCTCGTGGAAAAAATATGTATGCCGTTTTTTTTATTAATTATACTTATGAAAAAATACTCGCGGACTTTTTCCGATAGTTTGGACACTGGATCTCATTTTTATGAGACCTACGAGACTCTGGATGGAAAATTTATGGCTGTAGGTGCCTTGGAGCCTCAATTTTATGCAGTTTTTCTCGAAAAACTTGGTCTAACCGACGATGATCTGCCTCATTTGAATGATTTTGAGGAAAATCGCAAGAAATTGGAAGATATTTTCCGTCAAAAAACACAGCAAGAGTGGAATCGTATTTTTGATGGCTGCGATGCATGTGTGACACCAGTTGTATCGCTAAAAGACGCTCCGAATCATCCGCACAATAGGATAAAAAATAGTTTTAGTGTTTTAAAGAATGGATCCATTGTTCCGAAGCCTTCTCCGAGATTGTCACGAACTCCTGGTGAGTCTGGAGCTCTCTATCACGTGAATCCCGAGGTCGGAGAACATTCTCGTGAAATTCTAGCGGAATATGGTTTCAGTGAAGCGGATATTTATGATTTTATTCATTGTGGAGCTGTTCAGCAAGTTGAAAAAAAATCAAAGCTTTAATTTTTTGATATTTTTATAACTATATTTTTGTAAAATTTTAATAAATGTTTATTTTTCTGGTGTAGGTAAAAAAAATCGTGAGTTTCCCATCGATCATACTGTTCCATTTTTTTGATATACTGCGTATTTGATAGAACTCTCGTAGGTTTTCTGAGAAGATTCGCTCCAAGATATCCTAGAATCAACGACAGTGTTTTGCTACTTTTGCATGATACTGTTTACGTGCCACTCAGGGTAAAGCAAGGAACTACATAAAAAGCAAATTTTTTTTAGTCATTCAAGAGAGTCTAAAATTTTGAAAATCATTGACTTTTTGAAAAAAAGTATAGAGATCATTTTTTTACAAAACTAAATTCTCTATCTATATTATTCAATTGTTTTTTTCTGTAAAACTTGCTGTTTTCGAATTATTTTGATTTTTCGGCGTGCTCTCTATTCTACCGATTTTATTCAGATTAGTTGCTTAAAATAAAATTAATGGTTGAAATTATTATGTTTGAGGTATCAAATTTATTAATACAAATGTGCATGCATTATTAAGTAGTAATTAAAATTATTAACCAAAGAAAATGAAGAAAAAAAGGTGTTTAAAGAATCAGATCAATGATGTAAGCTGTTCTTTCGCGCATAAGCAGAAATTTAGGTATACCTCCTCGATGTATGATGGAAATACTGTAGTCAGCATCATTTTCAATCTCCCTAGTTGGTTCCAGGTCAATAACAGTGCATTTAGAAGCGGCGGGTTTGCGGTTTTTTGTCGCATAATCCATCAAATTCAGCAGATTGCCACGAAAGACAATAAATACATCTGAAATATTCAATAAAACTCACGTATTAACAAATATAGTGATGAAATAAATGGATTTTTTTTCAATGATTTTAAGTTACCTCCGCAAATGATTATCACGTGATGAGGAAAAATGGTAATTGAATCGATTTCGGACTCGGGTTTAAAATTTTTTTCAACCCATTTATTGAGTTTCAGTGGGTAGACATCACATAAACGATTTTTTAAAGAAATATTACCTCCAGCTGCTAAAAAATATAAATTTGTATTATTAAAAAATTTTAATATTAAAATTACTCTTTAGGAAACATCAAATTTACCAAAATAAATGTGACGTTCTGGAAGGGTCGACAAATATGAATCAGTCCAGAAATGAGTACTGTAGATTGTTCGTTGATGAACCTTCGGACCGGCAAAGGCCAATTTGTCGTGGAGCTCTTGAGTAATCTCATATTGGTAAATTACCATCTCTTTCACATCAGCCCGTGACGTATTTTGTAAACATACAGATACAAAAAGCTGGAACACAGTAATCGATTATTTTTCGGAGAATTTTGAACGTTTGTGTTTTGCAAGTTTGTGTCTGATGAAATAATTAATTTTCAGAGATCTTGAGAATGAAAAAAATTACGTTTATGAGCCTAAAAAGATGTTCAAATGGGTTCTTATAGTTATTGTCATGGTTTTTAAGTGGGATAATGTGTAGTACATCAACTAAAAATGATTGCCAAGCGATATACATTCTAAAAAAATTTTTTTTCCTCTCAAATAAATTCCAGAGTCATTCTAAAAAATTAGTTAGTTGTTGAGGGCTTACCTGAGAATCACAAATTTGTACATCGATAATTTCTGTGGGTTCATTAGCACCCACTTGAGGCAATCGAACGAGAGTGTTCGACTTGAAGCCAGTTGGAGTCATTCGTTGGTGGCGAATCCAATTGCCAGCTTCGACATAAGTAAAACACTGATTACTTGTGATTCTGTACAAAAAAAAACATGGTTACTTTATTGTAAATTAAATTTTGCGACATAAAGCCGTGAAACTCACGCATAACTCAGGGGGATCGAGCCAATTGCCAGTGGAAGATTTGCAGAAACCACATGGTCGCTCACGAGGAACTCTACCATGGAAATGCATTCCTTGAAGCCGTGATTGCCCCTCTCATATTCAAGGAGTAAAAGAAACATTTGAGTATTCGTACAATAAAGATGAATTTTGCCGCAGGGAATGTGATACTCTCGAATGTGATTATTGAGATCATTAATTGCGTAAATACGCACGGCACTTGTGTCATTTGGTTCTGCATCAATCGTCACCCAACTTATAGCGAAATACTCATCTGGAAAAAATATTGCATTATTGTAATATTTTGCATTTAAATTTGAATAGTTTATTTTTACCATTGAAAGCGTGGCCGGAAATATAAATGTTATCCAAATCCGGGCGTTTCGGTGGAGGACAAATTTTAGTTAGAGACATTTTATTGTGAATGAGGTTAGGAAACTCGTGTCGAGACTCATAAACATCTCTGGCGATGTGAGGCATTGGATACTTTTGCGAGCAATATTTTAGCCAGGATGTAAATTGTGGGTATTTCGTTTTAAACTTGTCCTCTAGATGAACTTTTTGAATTTCGTCTGTACACTTGGTGCACCACAGCTTCAACAATCGGCGGTTGCTGCAGTCAATCATATTTTTCCATGTTTTTGACACAGCACGCAGGCGATACAAATCTTGAGGGTTTGCCCACAAGACTTGCTCGAATATTCTGTCTGTTATCTCCGGAGGTAGACATTCCATGATTATTCTGCAGCTCTGAGTATTTTTATTCGAAAAAACCACTGTACAGTTTCAATAAAGCAACACTGAGAAAATGCACTGATGATCAAATACGTCTCGATGACGCAACAAAATGGCCGACAGCAACAATAACGACAAGGGGTGAGAGTGCCTTTGGCAAAAAGTTCGAGAAAATCTCACAATTTCTTCTGGAAAATCTCCCAAAAAAATAATAATAAATTCAAAATATAATTAAAAATTTTTTTTACGATCAAAAATGTTTTTGTGCGAGAAAAACGGAAATTAAAATTGGCGCGCTTTAGTGGCGTACTCTAGCGCGTACTGCTAAAAACTGTCTGTGTCTGCACAGTGAATTGACATTTTCGAGTGCAAACCTCTGTAAACTAACCAACAATCATTTTACAACAAGCTGTCATCAATTAATCCAGGTAAAAATATCTTAAAACACAATATTATTCACCACCAACAACTTTTTCACAAAAAACCAACTATCAAAATCCTTTACAACCTCAAAAATCACGAATATAAACATTTTTTTGGGGTTATGTCGACCTCTTGTTAGATTTGCCAAGTCACACTCTTTCAATTCACCTTCAAACTTTAATAAACACGTTTCCAATTAAAAAAAAAACTATAAAAATTTCCAGTTATTCCTCGAAAAACCGCAATAAAACATGGGAGTGCCGAAAAATCCAGAGGCGATGGAGGTCGAGGTGTCGAGCAGCGATGTCGCCGTGGACGCAGAGACCGGTGAGAAGAAGGACGTGGACCTGATAACTATCCACGACCTCCGGGAGCACACTAGACAGATCGAGAAGGCCGTACAGAGCAAAGAACCTCGCTTTATTTTGCGTGCACTGCGAGCACTCCCAAACACACGGCGAAAACTCAATCCCGTGGTTCTGCGGGGCGTCATAGGCGGTTTTTACACCCGATCTGCAGCCGAGAGGGAGGCCCTGCTGGCCTGGGTGGAGGAACCGATGGACATGGAGGGCACCCAGGCGGCAATCCAGCGATTCAAGAGCTCGGCGTCGCCGCTGCTACCGGAAATAGACGCCTACATCCACCTCCTGGTTCTCGTGCGTTTGATCGACACAAAAAAGTACGACGAGGCCGTGCAGTGCTCTGAGGCCCTCGTGCAGAAGATCATGGCGCAAAATCGACGGACAATCGACCTGATCGCAGCCAAATGCTACTTCTATCACTCGCGTGCGTTCGAGCTCACAAATCAGCTCGATAAAATCCGCGGATTCCTGCACCTGCGTCTACGCACGGCAACTCTGCGCAATGATTTCGAGGGCCAGGCTGTCCTTATCAACTGTCTGCTGCGGAATTACCTTCACTACAACCTCTATGACCAGGCGGACAAGCTTGTGCTCAAGTCTACGTTCCCCGAGTCGGCGAGTAACAACGAGTGGGCGCGATTTCTGTACTATCTCGGGCGAATCAAGTCTGCCAGGCTTGAGTACTCGGCCGCGCACAAGTATCTTGTCCAGGCGATGAGGAAAGCTCCTCAAACCACTGCCGTGGGCTTCCGTCAGACTGTGCAAAAGCTGGCGGTGACTGTGGAGCTGCTTCTCGGTGATATTCCCGAGAGACAGGTATTTCGACAGGCTGCACTGCGTCGCGCGTTGGCGCCGTACTTCCAGCTCACCCAGGCTGTGCGTCTGGGCAATCTTCAACGCTTTGGAGAAGTCCTGGAGAACTTTGGGCCGCAGTTCCGCGCCGATCACACATTTACTCTCATTCTCCGACTGAGACACAACGTGATCAAGACGGCAATTCGCTCCATTGGATTGTCCTACTCGCGAATTTCTCCGGCAGACATTGCTCGCAAGCTGGGACTCGATTCTGGCGTTGATGCCGAGTTTATTGTGGCTAAAGCCATCCGGGATGGCGTTATTGAGGCCACTCTCGACCCAGAAAATGGATATATGCGCAGCAAGGAGACAAGTGATATTTACTGCACGCGTGAGCCACTCTTGGCTTTTCATCAGCGCATCAGTTTCTGTCTTGAACTGCACAATCAGAGTGTCAAGGCTATGCGATATCCACCGAAATCGTATGGAAAGGACTTGGAATCGGCTGAAGAACGTCGGGAACGCGAGCAACAGGACTTGGAGCTTGCCAAAGAAATGGCTGAAGAGGATGATGATGGATTTCCTTGAAGTTTTTTGCCATTGAATGTCGGAGGGTGGTAAGATTTTCGTGGTTTTATCAGTTTGTTTGCTTTGTATATCCTGTAAAGCGGACAAAAATCAACCTTTATTGAAAAGTAACTGCTTTTATGCAGTGTTTAAATGTTAAATTATCTACAATATAGAGATTGAATACAAAAAAAATATGGAAAAAAAAATTTTTAAGTACTTTTTTATGGGAAATTTTGTGTGTGTTTTTTAAATAGTTTTTGGGAGAAATTTTGGGTGTTTTATTTTATTTTGTTTGAAAAATTTCCAATATTTACAGAGTTATCGCAAAAAATATGAAAAAAAATCCTAGAGAATCGTTGGAAAATATTTTTCAAAAATCGAAAAAAAAAAAAAATTTCCATAACAATTAAACGAGTCAAAAAAATCGTAAATACTTTTAAATATTTAAATTATATCGGATTGCTGTAGTTTTATGTTGCATCATTCCTAAAAAATTTTGAAATTATAAAAAATAGTAATTTTTATTGAGAAGAAAAAATATTACCGATTATCCGAGGCAGATTTTCGAGAATTCCTTCGATTGTTCGACCAAAATGACGTGTAAAAATATTTTCTATCTATAGTAAAAAAAATCAATTAGATTTAATTTAATTGATTTGAAGGAAAAAAAATAATTACTACGATAAATGAATAGCGGTATCTGTGTGTGTACCAACGAACAGTGACGTCAGAGATCGGTATAGTGTAGAACAAGCGGCCATTCCAGTCCGTGGTTTCGACGCGATACAGTCGCAGTAGTATATTAAAGTCTTGCAAACAAATATATTATAATTATTACAAATTAATCGGACAAAATTGCAATAATTACCGTTGAATTATGCAATAATGAGTAATTTAGCTTGGGTAATCCGAGCTAAATAATATCACTGTTGCTTTCATAAGTGAAATAAACCGTGTATTCCCACATACATGTCCATAAATGTATACTTAGCGTAAAAAAACGATGGTGTGGGCACAGGTGAAAGATCAAGAGACGACAAAACTTCATTGTCTTCATGGCGACGACAAAAAAATATAGTTCAGGTAATGACAAAAAAAAACAAATTTTTTTTTTTTTTTTCAATATAAATTTGGTAATAATTAAAAAAAAAATTCTTTATCTAGGTGAACGATGACCTGATGACCAGTGATAATAAATGGAATACTCGAAGAATCATCGGCCACGGCTGATGTAATTCATGGGGATTTATTAATCACTGGTAGATGGATGAAAACATTGAGTTTCAAGATCAGAAATAATGTGGCCACGCTTGAGAAAGCTCTGCCGCATTTGGCCTGTGCTTCTATCCACTCTTCTGATCATTTGCATGGTGTTGATATGGTCGCATCAAGCGCAAAAAAACAGTGATTATACGGAGGACTATGCTGCGCTAAGGTGAGTTGAGTTCAACTGTTGCGTGTGTACAGTTATCTTCATGATAATCACACTGTGTGTGAAACTCTTAAGTGCTTGGATACTTAAGTGCCGCCTCGAGAATGTTTAGAATTTACTCGCAGAAACCTTGACTTGGTCGTTCGGTTAATTTTTATTAATTTTAATTGACTGCATCAAGAGATTAATCATCCTCTGCGTGGTGTTGAAAGTGAAAAAAAATTTTTTAATGCAGTTAATTTAATTTTTGGGAATTTTTACAATATTTCAAGTCTTTTTTTTTTAATTTTCTAATGTTTTTACTCAAAAATAAATTTAATTTATACAATTCAATATTTTAAAATGTCGAAAAAATGAATTTTTTATTATTTTACGAGCATTATTGTGAGAATAAATTTGAAAATGTTAATTTTTACATTTTCTTGTAAAATCAAATGCCTTATTGAGATAAAAAAATTTTTTTTTTTTTCGTTAAATTTTTGGAGGCACATATCTGGTAGTTTCCGTGATTTTTTCAGTTTTTTGCGGATAACTTGATAACTAAACGTCATAACGAAAAATGTTACTAGACATAAATGATAGACAATTTAATTTCCTTCAAAAAATCTAGAATACATTTTTTGCCAATTTTGCTTCGTTTTTGAGATATTTTGAAAAATAAAAATTTTCAAAAAACTGTGATATTTCAAAAACTAAGGGAGATACAAAAAAAATTCATGAGACATTTTTGTAGGCAATTTAATGAGGAATAATTTAGCTTATATGATATTTTCCATTATTTTGCGTATTTACTGAGTTATCGTTGAAAAACGAAAAAAATTATGAAAATTTTGAGAATTCCAAGGGGGACCTCTTTCATGAATTTGACCAATTTTCCGAAAAATTAAATTTTTCATTCGCGGCTTTAATATATTGACTAACTCGATGAATTTTTCAGATTAACGGACGATCAGAGGGACTATGTAGATCGGCGAGGAATTCACGTGGTGGTAGGTCACTACATTGGTGACTCAGTGGACCCGTTAAAAACGCCAAATGTGACAAAAGAAATTGTGAATAAGAATATGTTCAACCCGCGTCCATTTAGCGGTAAAAACGGCGAGCCCGTGCTCATCTCGTCCAAAGATTTTCCCGTTATGCAGCAACTCTTCCAGATCAATAGGTTCAACCTGATGGCGAGTGATCGCATCCCATTAAACCGAACATTGCCCGATGTCCGAAAAAAAAAGTGTATTGCCAGATATGCTAATCTTCAGGTTTTACCTAACACTTCAGTTATCATTGTGTTTCATAATGAAGCGTGGAGCACGCTCATGCGCACCGTCTACAGCGTCATTAATAGATCGCCCAGGCATTTATTAGTTGAAATCATCCTCGTGGATGACAACAGCGACAGAGGTGAGATACAGAGTCAATTACCCATCGATAATTCATCAATTAATTGATCAATAAATCCAATTTTCTATTTCAGAATTCTTAAAGACCTCGCTTGATGACTATGTGAAAACACTGTCTGTCCCAACGCGTGTTTTGCGCTCGCCAACACGAGTTGGATTGATAAATGCACGAATGATTGGTGCCAGACAGGCCAAGGGACAGGTCTTAACCTTTCTCGATGCTCACTGTGAGTGTACGGTAGGTAGGTTGGCTTGGAAAATTTATTTAAAAATTTTTTTCATCGCTAAAATCAAGACATGAGAGTTTAATTGTCGTATATGTCGTCAGGATGGTTGGTGCCACTCTTGGAAGCTATTTCTAAAGATCGTACACGAGTTGTTGCACCTGTTATCGACATTATTAATGATGATACGTTTGCCTACACGAGGTATGAACTGTTTTTAATTAATTAAAGTATTAAAATTTGTGATTTTTAGGTCAAAAATATTTTTTTTTTCAACATTAGAGATTTTTATAAATGTATATTTGAATCTTAAAAATTTTTTGCTCTGAAAAATGGACAAACACTTATTTTTTGTCTGTGAAAAAATGTAAAAAAAACTCTATATTTGACTTAAATGTGGATATTTGCGCGATTTTAGGTCATTTGAGTTGCACTGGGGCGCATTTAATTGGGATCTACACTTCCGCTGGTTGACCCTGAGCGGTGCTTTGATGAACGAGCGTCGTGAGCACATTGTGGATCCATTTAAGACCCCGGCAATAGCTGGCGGACTATTTTCCATGGACAAAAAGTATTTCTTCGAGCTTGGCGGCTACGACGAGCAGATGCAGATCTGGGGCGGGGAGAATCTCGAGCTGTCATTCCGTGTTTGGCAATGCGGAGGCAGCGTAGAAATAGCGCCATGTTCTCACGTAGGTCATCTGTTTAGGAAGTCATCGCCTTATACATTTCCAGGCGGGGTCGGCGAGATACTCTATGGAAATCTCGTGCGAGTTGCCCTCGTGTGGATGGACGACTGGGCGGAGTTTTATTTCAAGTTTAATTCCGAAGCCGCGCGGCTTCGTGACACCCAACAGGTTCGATCGCGTCTCCAATTGCGTGAGCGGCTGCAGTGCAAGGGTTTTGAGTGGTACTTAAATCACGTTTGGCCCGATCATTTTTTTCCAATGAGCGATCGGTTTTTTGGACAAATTGTCAGCCGTTCTGTGGACCGATGTTTGATGAAACCACTGCCAAAAGGCATGTACGCACAACCGGCAGGCCATGCCATACTGGAACCCTGCCTCAATCCGCCAAATCTCAGTCAAATTTTTGTTATGACCGCTCAGGGCGTAATTATGACCGATGAGAGCGTGTGTTTGGACGCTCCTGAACGTGACACTCGTCATGAAAAGCCGCGAGTTAAAATAATGGCTTGTAGCGGTCTTTTCCGACAAAAATGGACGTATAATAAGCGGGTGAGAATTTTTATTTCGCGGAATTGACTCATTGTTATTTGCTCCATTGAGGTGTAATGCGGTGAACGAATTTTTTTTTAGACCAAGGCGTTGGTGCACAGGAGTTCTGGCATGTGTCTGCATGCATTGGAAGGTGAGGGCGAGGGTGCTGTTATTGCTGCGTGCAATGGTAACGTCGAGCAACAGTGGACAATGCAGACAATTGCCTGGAAATGATGTTTAGTAATTATTATGAATATTTTCATTAATTGTAAATAATCATTCGCGAACGGACAAGCCATAATTTACATCAAAAAATACACATGACAAAAGGTTTTAACGGGGGTATACATATAAGTAATAAATATATTTGTTGAGTCATTTTAATTGATGGTTTGTGTAGTAATTGGAGGATTAGTTGGATTTTTATCAGTTTTTTGAACTTTTCACAGCGTTAGAGTGATTTTTGCATTGAAAATAAATTTTTTAGAGTTTTGTTATGAATTTTAAACATTTATGATTTCAAAAATCATCAAAATTCGTCAAAAATAATTTTTTTTTCTTGATTTCTGAACGTGGGGAATTTTTTTACAGGTAAAATTCGTAGTCACGAATAAATTTTAGAAATCTTTCGAGTGATTAGAATAAAAAAAAAAAGAAAAAATTTTGAGCTATCGGCTGAGATTGAACAACTTTTAGAAATTGAAAAATTCATGCGGGATTCTGAAAAAAATTTTTGTCGCTTAGAATACGATAAATATTGTGATATTTTTCTAACAAATTTTCGTTTGTTTGTTTTTTTTTTTTTTTCAACAATATAAAATTCATTTGTCGGTGAATCATAATGAATTTATATTCATCCTAAATGAATTCTCTGAGGACTATAGTTCTCAGGTTAAAAACAGGTTTTTTTTATGGTTACCCACTTGTTTTATCCTTATCATCATCCAGAGAGGGTGCACCTTGAATACAAAGTCGCGTCAATGTCGTAAACTGTGTGTGTTTTACCTTGAATCAAACGATATATTCCCGTAACTGAAAATACAGGACTAATTCGGCAGGGAAGCGGCCGTAAACGGACGCGAGATATCTTCTTGTCGCCGCGAAGATCTCGCACATTGTCGCGATGAATCATCATCATCCGAGGCTACTGGTGACGATCCATCTCTGTTGTCATCATCATCATCAGTGTGTACCAAGGCCAAACATCAAATCGGCCGTCATTCTCCAAGCTAACGACGCGAAACATTGATTTTGCGTGGATTCTTAATAAGGTTCTATTTTTTTTCTTATTCTTTACCTCCAACAAATTGTCTCTCGCCTTGATTTTCTCATTTTTTTCCGGTTTTGTAACCACAATTCCGCGAAATCTTTGACCCTGTAAGATATTCCATGGAATTTTTTAACGATGCAACCTTCGTTGACGCGCTTGTAAGCGGCAAACATCGCAACGGGAAAGTTAGAAAATCTAGAAAAAATATGATTGACCTGATGGAAACACTCGCAAGAAGTTATAAATTTTATTCTCTTGCTTGGTGATTTTGTTTTTACCACATTGAGGTGCTGTTTAGGTGCGTGTTGCATCTCTACATCGTATATACACGACACAGTTTAATAATCTGGGTCAAAGTCAGACGTCCTGCCCCTGGTTCATTCGATTTCATTGGCCTTCACTCGGCCAATTCGATTGTGTGATGAGCTGTTGAAGTTTTATGCTTTGTTAAAACGTCATTTTGATGATTAAAAAGCAAAAAATACTGGATTTTCAGGGGAGATACACGACGAAAAAAAAAACATAATTTCAAGTCTCTCACACGCTGTAAATTGTCTCTTTGGTCACGTACGATATGTCTCTATAACCAGTCTTTTGTTCCGATTCTCACAGGCTGCTGGTCAGGAAGTCGTGTTCCCACATTAATTGTCAACTTCTGGAGCTTCCAGAGCAAGTCTATGTGAACTATAACCTCTCAATGAATGAAAATTTTGCGAGGAAGCAACATACTAAGTATAAAACATAGACTGAGATTGATGGTGTTGTCCAGTCTTGTTGGCTGGAAGAGAAAGCAGACTCTGGAACACACGTAATTTCTTGTCCTTCCTTTTTCTTCTCTGCCGTGTGTGCCATCAAGCGCATATTAGCCTTTCTGCAATATAATAATATATATGTGAAGGGCGGATAAGACAAATAAATAAAAACTTACACTTTGATTTATCTGGACGATAAATTTCTTATTTCTCGATATTCAATGTTACATATAAACATATATACAGACACCTCTATTTTTAAAAAAAGACTAAACAACGTGTGAATATTTTTAGGCTATGTGTAAAATTTTTTTTTTTGTCAACAAAAATTCAAATTTTTGCGCGTTGGCGCCATTTTGCGATGCGGCCAAGATGGCGTCGCTAGGGACTTTTTCTCAGGTATTGCCGGAAATGGCGTCATTTTCATCAGTTTTTTTTTGTTTCGAGGCAATGCAAGCTCCAACGGATGATTTTCGTGTGTTGAAGTGATTTTAAGTGGTGCTTTGATATTTTTTAATTACAATCATTTACGTATAATAATCGGTAACCTCGAGGAAATCACAAATCGCATTAAATCTATTGAATTCTTACATGAGTGAGAGTATAACACTTTATGGTGACTCGTTATAGGTTATTGAGAAAAATAATTGTGTATTACGAGAAAGAGTGGAAAGGATTGGTGTTTTTTAGTGGTGCTAACGCAAAAGAAAAGTGAAATGTGTCAAGTTAAGATTTCGACATGACTCAAATTGACAGAGGTGAATCGTGTCGTCGTTGGGGCGCGATCAAGTCATTGAACAAATTTTTTTTTATTATTCTTTTATTGCTCTCGTGTGGGCTGTCGTTTTTTTTTCGGTGGGTTCACTCGGACTCCATTGAGATATATTGTGCAACAATATAATATATAATGTACAGAGATAAAGCCTTTGAGAGAAAAAAAATATTACGTGCTACTCTCTGATGGCGTCAGTGTAATATTTTTTTAACGGTGCCGGAAGATGATGAGCTTGACAATGGCAGCGAATTGAAAATCTTGAAACGAACATAGAGTGAAACTCTCTCATCTCGGCAAAATTATATTGTGTCGTTTTGAAGTGTTTATTCATTGGACATTCGTCACCTGACTATGGATATAAGGTATGTGTATAGTTTTTACATGTATAACAGTTGTATTTACAAATATAAAAAATAATACGCTCGTTAAAATTTTAATATCTAACTAAATTGAGCCTCGATACCAAGTCTACTCGTCTAGACTTATAAAAAAATATATTAGATAATTTTTTCTTTTACTCACAAATTTTCTGTTATTTTATATATAAAATATACATTTTTTCTTCATGATATAAATTGAATATTGTTGGTATATCGCGGCAATAATGTCAAAAAGATGTAAAAATAGGTTACTATGAGTTGAATGAATTTTTAAAATGAGTTTTTCTGATGTTTGGAAAAACAAGAAGGAAAATTTTGATAACTAATAAGCGAGATAACGAAAAATTTTATAAAAACTAAAGTTTATGAAGAAATTAAATTCTTTGAAAAAAATATACAACACATTTTGTTTATATTTCCTCGGGGTTTTGAGATATTTTTAAATAAAAATAAAAAATTTTTTTAAAAAATCAATAATATCTCAAAAACTAAGAGAGTTACAAAAAAAATTATTCGACGTTTTTTGTAGATAATTTAATGCCAAATCATTTATCTCCTATAAAATTTTTCGCTATCTCGCGGATTTCAAGAGTTATCGCAAAAAACTAAAAAAAAAAAAAAAAAAATCAAGATTCCTCTTCCCTCATCAACATAACATTCTTAAACTTCTTTTAGGCCCTTTTTTTATTACTCCCTATTGACATTAATAACGCGACATACCCATTATTGATATATATTAATATATATTGTGCTAATCTGGCTATTTACACACAAACGTGTAATTAAAAACCAATCACTTGCGAATCACATCACACGTTGTGAATTTGCTTAGGTACACGTGCAGCTTATCTTAAAAAAAAAAACCTTCAAAAAAAACTATATATATATATATCTCTCTCTCACATACACACAAATACAAATTTCTCCCGATAAACTATCTATATCCAAATAATTACGTCTCCCAAGATGCATGTAGTATTTTTAAGCGTAATAAACAGCGGTGAAATCGAGTGAAACTAGAACGAACAACGAAATTCATCAAAACGTGTGTGTTACCGAAGCGAAATACGAAATGAAACCTGATTAGGTCGCCATGAAATCATAAAACTAGGTTTGGAAAAAAAAAAAAAAAACAACGAGGGATGTAAACACACAAAGAAATAATTCAAGTTGAAAAATATAATCTTGCAGATTGATCGGTTGTCTTGCTTATACTCTGTGGCGATATCACGCGGCTCCTTTATTGCGTTTCACTTTCGCGCGAGATGAGCTGCCACACCGACGTCTGGATTCGGGGCGTGGCAAAACTGTAACGCAAGACCGAGCCGCGAGTACGAGGCCACTTTCAACGTGTGCTGGCGACGTTACAATATATATAAAATACGCTTCAGGCCCGAGATCACTCGATATAATCGCGCTTAGTCACAGAAATGAATTGTTATTAGCCTGTGCCCTCCCCCCTGCAATGCACAAGGTTGTGCTTCCATGCGTTCAATAGAAGCTCGTTGGTTAGGTTAGAAAGTCCACCGGGAATGGAAGGGTTGCGATTAAATCCTTCATCTCTTAGAGAGTTTGCACGCGCAGGAAACGCGCGCGCCTTCGTGTACGTAAGTAGCATCGGATGCTGCATGCGTTCACCGGCAGCAAATACGTCGTGAATTCCGTTACAATTTTCATTGCGGCCATTTTAGAGATTTAACTTATGTTTCTATCATATTAAGCCAGTCTGCGGATGAGAAAATACTCTAGCCCGTTTTTTTTAGCCAAAAATGTAATTTTCATGTTTTTAAAATTAAAATATTTGCAAAGCTGTTAAAGATAGAGATTTTTATCAAGAGATCTTTTTTGTAGAGAATTTTACTAGTTACAAAAAAGGTCTTTAGCAAAATTGGTCTAACTCGTATCGTTATCAAGATAACAGATAAAATGTTGCGTGTCTTTAAAGTCATATCAGCGTGTATCTAAAAAATTTTATTGTTTTAAAAATTGAAATATCTTTAAAACTACTAGAGATAGAAATTTTTTTCAATCGACCTTTTTTGTAGGGAATTTAATTACTTACAAAAAAGTTCCTTAGCAAAAATTTGTCACTCGATTATTTCCTCCACAAACTGGCCTAATTCTCTTTGACCATACGCTTTCGCAAAAAAAAAAAAAAAAACGAATTTTTGCCCTGCATCAATTTCAGACGCACTTGTGTACGCCCATCGATTTCTAATCCTTTTCACCGTGAGTTTATCGACGCGATCGACACGAATTGACGACCAGCGCGTCCGAACCGAAATCATCATCACAAATACACACTTCCTTGCCTGTAAAATTCACTTTCTAGGTCGTAAAATTCAACCGAACAAATGATCTATTTTTTCCCTCATTCTGTCGCAACATTATATCTCTGCAGTGCCATTAGGTGTGGCCTCTGTCGACAAAAAAACCACCCAAGAAACTCTGCACTGTGCAATGATTACATTATTTGAAGCTCGTGCTTGAAACACACACCATCTTTGACGTTTTTTTTTTTTATTATTTCTTCTTTCGTGTCTAGTTGTCGTCGCCTCTATGCACTTTCTCCTCATTATTCTCTACGGAAATTATCCTCAATTGATAGTAAAAAAATTCAAACTCAATATCTGGCAAGAATTGCCACAAAAAACCGACAATATTAAAGCCTAACTAATCTATTCGCAGGTTTCCCGCCTGTCTATAAACAAAAATCCTTCAAAAAAACTCACTCAAAACATCGTCACAGCTCTTCAATCTAACAAAAATCACATTGTCCACTTCAAGTATTATTGCCAGGTGACATTGGAGGTGTATTAGACTCTCGTTGATCCTCATGAACACTCTCAGACCGGCTAGCACTGCTGCTAGACCTAGAACTCAAGTTGTCCCGGTCGCTAAAATACGAAGAATCACCCCGTTTCTCCTCCAACTGTAATTGTTGCTTGTCATTGCGAAAATCTTCACTTGTAGGACCAAGTAAACCGGGAAAATACGGAATTGCCTGTCTCTGAGACGTGATTTTTCCCATAAAACTGCGAATTTCCTCGAAATACGAGTCATCAGCCCTGGGCAATTGTCCATGGTATCGCGAACGAACTTCATCAAGTATTGTAGGACCATCTGCATCATGTTTCTTCAAATGTCGATCAAGATTGGTCTGTTGACCGAAGCAACGCTCGCACAATGGACATTTAAAGGGTTTTTCCTTGTTGTGGATGTTGCGAACGTGTCTCTGCAGGTTGCTGGAGATGCTGAAGGATCTCTCGCAGTATTTACACTTGTAGGGTTGCTCACCAGTGTGGGTACGAAGGTGCCTAGTCAGATTGGCCGATCTGGGGAAGACTTTTCCGCAGAATTTGCATGAATAACGATCCTTGGGTTTGATTCCAGCTGGACTTACGGTGTAGGAGGGTAAATTGGGTGTTTGCGGGGCCTGCCCGACTGCGGGACTTGTTTGAGGTTGTTGTGGAGCGGCTGGGGGACTTGGAGGCCGCGTGTGAGAGGTCGTGGACGCAGTAAAACGACTGGAGGCAAGTGGAACCATCGTTGGTAGCGCTCGGACTTGGATTTTTGGTAACTCAGTGTGATGGTGCGACCTGTACATGGCTTCTAGGACCAGTGGGTGGACTGCGTGGTGCTGGGGAAAGAGTACCGTGTGGTATGGAAGGTTTAGGCCATTTTGATTCAGGACTTCCACGTCATTTTGGTTCTCGTCGCGTAGATTTTCCTTTTTATGGTCGACACGCAGGTCCAATGGCTCGCAATCGGGCTCTTGCTGGTGCGGACGTGCTGCTGGACTCATGTGAGGCTGTTGTGACATTGCTGGGCTAGTTCGACTGTTGCTCAGGTCGTAGGGAAGGTCCTCGGTTGAGGATACTCGCACGCTCAGTGGATAAATACTCGCCTGCTTTGGGCTGATGTGTCCTGGCATCTTTCTCGGACTTGAGTCCTTCTCCCGCATGGCTGGTGGGAATTTTGGGTCGTGCTCGAATGCGGACAGGGTGCTGAGGTGGCTCATCACACTGCCGAACTCACCCTCGGGCCGGTTTGCCGATTGATCTTCCTCGTGTCTGCAAAAAAAAATTCAGGATTTTGTAAATAAGTTGGTAATTATGAGAAATAGACGAAAATAGTACTCCAAATAAATTGTAGGAAATTTAATTGTCTATGAAAAATGTTGAATAAGATTTTTCGATATTTTGCTCGGTTTTTGAGATATTTTGACAAATAAGAATTTTTGAAATTGTGAGATGTATTGAAAAATAAGAATTAAAGATAGAGAAAAGTTTGTTTAACGTTTTTGATAGGTTATTTCATTAGCTTTCATTTTGATTTATGATATTTTTTGTTATCTGTATTATTTATCGAGATATCGTTAAAAAACTAAAAGTCATTTTAAAAAAGGTGAAAGGTTTTGAAGTGGGACTAAAATTTTTTTGTGCCCGAAAATGTTAATTTTTTATCATTATCAGTAGACGTTAGAGGTATCAAACATGCTTTCAAGTGATATTGTGGGGAATATTTCCATCAAAAACATATTGCATTAAAAAAAATGATTTTCACTGTAAATTAAATTTTTTTTTCGAACAATAAGTTTCAAATGTAGTAACAAATATGAAGAATGAAATTTTTCGAAATTTTGACTTCTTTTTGAGTTATTAAAAAAAAAAATAAAGATTTTCGAAAATCAAATTTTTTTAAAAACTACGAGATAGATAAAAATTTGATTGAACATTTTTTGTAGAAAATTAACTCCTCAATCTTTTAATTCTAATAACATTTTTATTATTTCACGTATTTAGTGAGTTATCATTTAAAAACTCCGTAAAACAAGAGTTTTTCCACTAAAACCAGAAAAATACTCGGTAGCAGTTAGTTTAAACACTTGTTCACCATACATCTGACGCGAAAAATATCTTTTGGAAGATTTTGCGACAAGATAGGTACATATCGCGCGATGGATAATACTCTTCACCACCTACTGATTCACATTCCTTCATCGGTACGTCCATCAGAGGCCACGATGATGGATGGCACGCCGCCAGCCAAACTTGGGCTATATGCATGCGCGTAAAAATCCACCTAGGGTTCGTATACACAGTTGTGAAAGTATCGCCGCTGGATTTTCAATGCCATTCTCGTCAGGGTCATCAATCAATACTCAGTGATAAATGCGTCTTTCCAATGATGACACGCGAGTTATCACTGTCCGGATGTCTTCAGACATGAATTAGTAACATCTACCCTTTGATATGATTGAAAAAGAATTTTTTCCCGCACTTGAAAAATTCAGAATCCCCTAAAAACTCATGCAAAATATTTTGTAACACCTTAAACAATGTCTTAAAATGAAAAAAAAAAAATTTTTAGATCAAATTTTC
Organism: Macrocentrus cingulum; assembly: GCA_002156465.1. Taxonomy (NCBI): domain Eukaryota; kingdom Metazoa; phylum Arthropoda; class Insecta; order Hymenoptera; family Braconidae; genus Macrocentrus; species Macrocentrus cingulum. The sequence continues at coordinate 39,738 of MVJL01009512.1, read as the reverse complement.
TTCCAAAAAAACTTAAAAATTGATAAATTCATGGTAATCAATGCGGTTAAAACAGTTTGATAGGGGTATTTTAATTGGATGCACGACTTTCTTGATTGGTAATCAATGTCCATCATATATTTTAGGATCTCATTAAAAGTCTTAACTATACCTGGAACCGACATTTCAACGTTTCATTATAATTTTAATTTGTTTTCAGACTGACTGTGCGTGTCTACACGTCGATACTGATCCGCTGTTCCAATTCTCATCAGCCAGCCAGGCGTTAAAACAACGTCGGAATAAATTTTGTGTGGATCTTGATATTGCAACGTGTTCAACTTGCTGCCTTTTAATCTGCCTGTGAATCGTCGCGTCTGCTAGGAGAGACCTGGTAAGTCATTATTTGCACACATTCGATATAGGCACTGCCAACTGGATCAGTTGAGCGTTGATGTCTCTATCGGGCATTCAGGGCTCCCAGTGTGACGTCAAAGACCGGGGGCGACTTTTGATGAGTGTATTGTAGGGCACAACCGGGCATTTCATTAATTTCAACACGATAATCCGGCTAAATTGCCTAGGACTATTGCTGCTGATGTATTTTTCTGATAGCAATTGCTAGAAGCGCGATTTAATTAATAGATTAGGGTATATAACACTCCTAGAAATTTTATACCGTTAAAGTATTGATAATTCAAGTCATTTGAGATAAGAAAAAATTTCTCCCAACGAATTAAAGTCATTTTGGAAGTAAATTGGATTTTTTTGCTGATACAATAGAGATTAAAAAGAGGTTTCTAAAGGTTGAAGAAGTTTTTCTACGTTTGTATTAGTATAGAAATTGATGAAGGTTTAGTGGGTTTTATTGATGAGTGAGTAAGAATTAAATGTTTGGTTGTTATTGAAATGGGAAACAATGTGCGTTGAAAGTGCTGCTGAATGTGCCAGACGCTTATAGATGAAAATTCATAGATATGAAAAAAAGGATCTGGGAAGAAACTCGAGACAGATCGCGGGGAACTGGATGTACCGTTGCTCTCGCATTACTCCAGTTACTCCAGTTAGACGAGACCGATCACCCGACTCCACCTCGATCCGCGGATGAAAGAGAAACCTGCCTCGGCACGCGTAATAAAAAAATAAATTATATGAATAACTTATCCAGCTATTTGTAAAAATATCAGGCGAAATCATCTGATATTCAATCATAGAGTTGAATAAATAACAAAGTAATTATAAATTTAATTATAAATTTATGATTATAAATTTATGATTACATATCCAGCCAAAAAGTGTTATCAATTAGAATTTCGGACACGGAAATTTTTTTGGATTAGTTGGATATCGGAAAAAGATTGGAAATCAACTTCAGATGGATATCTAGAATCGAAAAAAAAAATTTGGAGACGTTCTAGGGTGGTTAGGTGGGTTCAGTTATTTATGAAAAATATATTATAAAACCCTGAGCTTCGGTAGCTGGACTTTGAGACGCGAAAAAAAATTCTTGAAGCTGAAATTAACTCTAGATAGATTATATGGATATTTAGAGTCGGAAAAAATTTTTTCAAGACTTTCAGAATGATTAGGTGGGTTCAGTTATTCATGAAAAATACGTCAAAAAATCTCAAGTTTATTGGTTAAAGTTTTAAACACTGAAAAAATTTTTTGGTTTAGCTCTAGAAAGGTAATTGGATTAGTTGGATATCCGAAAAATATTAAAAATAAACCCCAGATCGATTAATTTATTATTTCAAGTTGAAAAAAATCTTTTTTACAAAATTTATTTCTTAAAGCTGGTGAGTGCTGCAATTTTTGACCGGATAAAACAAAACATAAATGACAATAGCGTGCGGGAAAAGGCGTGGAATGCGCAATTGAGCCGGGAGGGACAGAGTGGAAAGTCACCTTGCGGATATCTAGGCTATTCTGCTAGCTAGCCCTAGCTTTTCTTCAGTACGCGTTCCAGTTGATCAGCTTGGCCAGCACTCGGAGAGCGAGAGTCCGAGATGACGAACAGAGGCTCTATTTCTTCGCTGTGTAGATGTCGTCAGAAGTCGAGAATGTTTTTTCATGCTCGACTGCTGCTGTTGCGGATGATGATGGCGGCTAAGGCGAATTTATGGGGCGACAGCTATTGTCAATCGCCATCTCGAATCAAAATATCTCGGTTAATTTTTTTATTGCAAAAAAAAAAGATTTATTCAACTGATTGACGGACGCTCCATTAGCTGATGCACTTATGTGTGTGTGTGCAAGCCCCCGATCCAGTTTTCGGTTTATAGAAAGTTTTAAGATGAGTCGCGGCCAGGCGTGGTTGGATCACGTCCTTGCCCGGTATGATTTCTCTCTCGGCATTCACCTACGTACACAGTTGTGGCGACTTGTTCAGTGCATGTGCACAGATCTCTGCGCCGTTCACTATCACACCGCGGACCGCGTTGCTCGTTAGCTCGCCACAGTCTTTCTTCGCTGGCCTGTCAACCCAGAAGACGCTGACTCCTTCGACTCCTTGACAGATTTTTTTTTTTCCTGTAGTCTTCACCTGCCTTGCCGATGGGTTTTTGGCTTTATAAAAAATTACGTAATTCAGGTGTGGTGGCTGTTGATGCAGTTTTCTTCTTAATTGTCTTCCTTTCACTTTTCGCTTATTAATTGACCTTTTTTCCCCTCATTAATTTGTCGCACTCTTGATTGTGAAGATTTGTTATCTGCCCCTGGCATTGCAGGATGAAAAAATCACCGTTTTATATCTTCACGCGAAGGAAATTTATTTCTTCGTTTTTTCTTATTTTAAGAGTTTAATTTTTTTTTTTTTTTTATTAGAAAGAATTCAAAATTATAGTCCATTTTTTTTACTTGTTATTTTGAAAGACGAAAAATATGGATTTCTTTTTTTTTTATGATGTTTTAGTGTCAATTTATTTCTATATAATGAATTTTTTAATCGAAAAAAAATTATAATTCAATAAAATAGTTGTATTGCGAGAAGTTATTTAATCATGTGGTTGGATTTTACATTGATACAACTTGCGAGTTGACACTCGCGGGTGATAATCGTGACGATTATAATTTATAGCCGGCCGTCCCCCATAAGAGGCTGGATGTTCTCATGTCAGCATATTTGCAACTGCCCACGCGCGCGCTCACACAAGCGAGAGTTGAGGGCAATTGAGAATCAATACTTTGTCTCTATCGAAACTCGTGAGAATGTCGAGATAATTAATGAAAATATAAATGTTAACAAATTTTCCGAAATGAATTTTTTTTTTTTCAATTCCAATCATACTTGAGCGACGGGATTTTAGAGTTGGCGATTCAAGATTATCCTGAGCGCGATCTCACTGTCTGTGTCGGCATATATAGACAATCAAACTGTTATACGATCTGCTCAATGCCGATGGGGCTTCGTGTATCAGGTAGCGTTGACGTGAAAAAAAAATTCCGTTATTCGCAAACGCGCGCGTCACAATCTCGGTATTTTTTTTTTTTGCGCCGCCTTTTTTTTATACATGGTAATAAAATCAATGAAACCGGAATATATAATTGCTCATTTCTCGGACGCGAAACTGATCGATTAATACAACAACTTCCGAGGTACTTTTACAGACAGCCTGACCCTAATAGCTATGTATCTTTGGAGGAGGCTCTCGCATGCATAACATCACACTCAAGACAATGGATGTCTCCATGAGAGTATAGATGATGACATTTTAAGAGAAATAAAAAATGTTTTGCCATACTTCCTCCGCACTATTTCAATTTTACTCCCGAGTAGAAATTTTTTTTTTTCGGTTTTTTTTTTGCAGGAAATATTCGTCGGTCAGAAAAAACCTTTCAATAACAATTGTACTATTTTTTATTATCTATCAAAAAGATTCTTGGACTGTTTTTCGTCAGAGTGGTAGTTGAAAGTCAAGAACTATGAGGCATGCTACATACTAAAATATTCGGTTTTTCGAACAATATTTTTGGCGGAAAATTAAATAAAAAAAAAAAGGTTTCAAGTCGAAAAAGCTGTCTGAGCGTGTTGTCAAAACTCAAGAACTTTGATCCTCATTACACGCGAAACTAATTGTTTTATGAGAAAAATTCTTAGGATCTTTTTAATAGATAATTAAAAAAACCAACTATTTTTATTTGAAACTTTTTCCCCTCCGAGGAATATTTATTGCAAAAAATTAGAAAAAATCTTTTTTTTGTTACTTCGAGCTAATATAGCAGTTGGTCGTCTGTCTGATTCGCGAGTATGATCATTAAGTAAAATAAGTTTTCAAGGTATATTATGAAATTCAAGTCGGATAAAATATTTAAAAGTATTATTTACAAGCTTAGAAACAGTGACATTGACCGAATACGAGGACATACATCTTTTGTTTGGCCGATAGAGGCAAAGTGTGCGTGACTGTAGACATGTTTTGTCGTGCGGAGGTGTGTAATGGATGCCAGGGGCGATGTTTGCTATAAGTAAAATAAGAATTTTAAATTACAGCATAGATTTTCATGAATTTCCTTGTGGCAAGCGTGCGCGCGCGGTTGTTGGCCCGGTCAGACGATGGCCTCTTTCTCGCTTTGTGCATCAAATCTCGTTGCTTTTCTCTCTCTCGCACTTTTGTTACACTTGCAATATAACCCTACACTTCGTGATTTCCTCAGTCTTACTGCCGATAAAGTCCCAGCGGCCATCTCGATATTTCTCTCTCTCTTCTCGCGCGCCGCCGACGAGAGATCTCGCTTTTTTGCTCATGAAATATTCACGCAGTACGACGAAATCATCGTCGTTTGTTAGTCAACGCAATCTCCTTTTTCACTGCTCTTGTTCTCCGGTATAAACATCACGCTTCCTTGTTATTTTTTTTTCTTCTTTTCTCATCTGTCCCTGACATATCCATCCCTATTGGAGTTTTATGCCAATGACTTCTCGATTTACGCGGGACTTTGTATACGAAAACAATTGTATTATTCTGTCGTGGATTTACGGTTTTTTTTTTCAGTCTTGTGAAAGAGAAACTTTGCCAGCCCTCAAGCCATACGAATTTTACTCGATTTTTATTTTCGTGACAATTTCATGTTGAATTATATATTTCTTTTGTTGTGTAATTGATATTAATTGATATGATAATTTTTTGGTGAAAAATGGGATACTTTCGGGTAGGTATAATTTATTGAAAGGAATCGTTTTTATATTTTTGTATTTTAGAAGTAGAAAAAGTCAATATTATGTCAGACGAAAAATAAAAATTTGCAAAAATTGATAATATCTCAAAAACTAAGAAAAATAGAAAACAAATGTACTGAACATTTTTTGTAGAAAATTAATTCCTTGAAAATTTATTTCAATAACATTTTTTATTATCACGTTTATTTATCGAGTTATCGCTAAAAGAGTAAAAAAAAATCATAAATATGAAATTTTCCAAAGGTGCATACTTGCAGGATTTTTTATTAATATGATTTTTAATATTTCTGACAATGATTTTTATGATATTTGATTTTCGCGAAAAAATTTTTTTTATGGTAAAATTTTGACATGAGGTATATAACCCTTGGGAATCTCGCGATTTTAGTGCTTTTATTTAGTTTTTCGCTGATAACTCGGTAAATAAGCGAGATAATGTAAATGTCATTAGAGTTAAATGATAGTAAATTAATTTTTCTAGAAAAAATGAAGAATAAAATTTTTTAATCTTTCCCTTCGTTTTCTAGATATTTTGAGAAATAAGAATTTTGAAAAATCTAATTTTTTTCAAAAACTACAGGAAATACAAAAAATTTTATTGATCATTTTTTGTTGGAAATTTGATCTTTAATAATTTAACTTCTTTAGTATTTGTTGCTATCCTTATTATTTACCGAGTTATCTCCAAAAAACCGAAAATTACAAGACATTTACGGCAATAACCCTTTCAAAAGTCGATATCAAAAAAAATGAACGGGGCGTGTAACTGGCAGACGAATGCGGGGCTAGAAAGAGGAAGAGAAGCATTGTGCAACAACTCGGGCACACTGTAGATCTTCATTAATTTGACAAGCTTTGTGTGGTTCACATAGTAAATCTTTGGCGGCACTTTTCCCGGCCTTAAAAGTGTACCTCAAAAAAAAAGAAAAAAAACCACAAAAATATAGGTCAGCTTACATAATTCCAATTGAACACAATATTCGAAAATAAAACTCCCTTTTCCCCCTTCTTAGACGACATCAAACACCCAGAAAACTCTCGAGGCGAAACAAAAAAAAAAATTCTTTCATCACAAAACTATTATCTACGCAAGAAAACGGAGAAAAATAATCACCCGTGAGTGACAACGGTCGGCGCAGAAGCTCTACAAGTCAACCCCAATAGAATTGATGAATAAAATTAATGTTAAACGTGACCCAAAGACGAAAAAAAAAAAACCTACACGAATCATACACGACCTGATCTGTCACTACGAGCCGCAGTTTATCTTGAATAACTGTACAATAAAAGGTGGGGAATTTATTTTTATACCCAAGTGTCTGCTGAACTTGCCTACACATTAAAATGATTAAATATATATCAAAGATTTTTCTTGAAATTGAAATAACCAATCATATAGAATTTCAAAAGATATATTCCGTCTCTAAAACTAAAGGGACTGTTTTAAATGATAATATCTTTATGACTATTAGAGATAGGAAATTTTATCAAGAGAACTTTTTTGTAGAGAATTTTATACTCAATAAAAAAGGTTTTCAATAAAATTTGTCCAACTCGCATCTTTATCAAGTTATCAGCAAGTAAAAAGGTCTGAATTTTTTTACGACACGTCCTTTTGACTTTAGTAATATTGCAATTAGTCATCAGCATATACAAAGCGGAAGAAGATGGCTTTATCAATAGCTGTTGATGTATTCGACATCCGTGGTAATAACCCCATGCCTGAATGGATTTTTATTGGCGTTTGAGGTGTGCAGAAAGGGACATTGTTTCCTCTGAGAATTTCTCATCATTGTCCATCAACACCATCAGAGAGTCTCTCGTAATAGTCAGCTAGTATTCAAATATCCAGTCCACGCGCTTGCTCGTCCTGTTGGGCAATAATATTCCCGATCGAAAACCCCCCTGCCAGCTCAAATGACAAATTGAAAATAATCGCGTCGTCTGACAAAACAATGAAAAGGTCTCTCGCCATACTCGTAAAACTCTTTCGATTCAAACTAACCCATGATGTGTTCAAGTGTTTATGAACAAGGAAATGGCGGAAAGAGCTTTAGCAAGCAATTCAGTCGTTCATCTCGACTGCTTTGGTGTATCTGCCAACAGGAACACGCTGTTAGGTGATATAAGGATGCGCGTAGGCGTCGATTTTTCACCATACAACGCGTCTATACTATGGGAAACATGATGCCAGAGCATGCAGAGACATGCCAAGTCTTTCAATCCTGATTCATGAACCTCAGACACTATTATTTCGTTTTTTATTTAATCAATTAATCGAGAAATCTCGTGGGAGAAAGAACTAATCCTTAATAAATCACTGATCAAAAGATGAAACCTACCGTTTTCGGTCATTCCATGATGCTGCTCATAGCTTGAGATGACACAAAAAACACGTGGACAAACAAATAACAGTGTTCGAACATGAAAAACGAGTTATTTAAAAGCACAAATAATCACAAATGCACAAAGTGTTGAAAAAAAATCACCTCGTGGCAAGCACGTGGTCACTGAGCGTCAACACAGACGTTGAATCACGTATCCAAACACAAGCACAAAGTGGTCCTGATGGTGTTGGAGCATGAGAGTAATCCAGAACAAACGATGGTTGAGTGGAGCAGGGCCTTATTGACGTGAAACGTCGGTGTGGGGCAAGTTTGTACAGGGCCCGACGTAGGCTGCGCGGGTAGGATGATAAGTAGGTAGATAGGTAGGCGATGCAGCACCGCGTGGATGAGCTTCGAGCTGTGGAATAACCGTGAGAGACGTTGGTAAGGTAAGTACTTCTCTCCCGGGAGCACCACGCCGGCACGCGACCTGCCCTCCCTCTGTTACGTTGCTCTCACTCGCAGTCTGAGTTGGGCCCCAATGCTGTCTCACTTGCTCTACCAAGTTGTTGCGATGATCCGCGTTGGTGTGGTCGCTCTACCACTCCTGCAGTGCCCCGGCCCAACCTCCTCTCGGCACCGCCGGCGCGTTTTTGCTCCCCCACTATGTCGGGTTTTATACTCTCCTCCGATGCCGAGACAACGACGAGGCTACTCTGTAACCTCCCAGGCACTAATTCACCTTTGCAACTGTACCGACGCCCCACTCGGACCCCAGAGATACTGGAGAAACGGCCCAGTTGCCCTAGGACCTGGCTTCTTACCTCCTTTTTTCACACTCCAAGCACCGTTGCTCACTTTCCTTCGTCTTACACACACTTGAGATAGATTTAGACACAATTTCATAGTTTTTTTTTTGTTTTCCTTTTTATGTTGTTTATCATTTTTAGTGCAGGATTTGGATTGAAAGAGGTGCAGTTGCATGGCTGTGTGTTTGTGTGCTGCTTTGGGGCCTGAAAGGTTGCGCAATCGACATCTAGAGCGTCTTGACACAGTTATTGTGTCCGATTGTTGGGCGGTACTGTGAGAGAGCTCGTAAAAAAACATCTTGGGAGGAAAGGAAAAAAAAAAAAACGAAGCATTTCATGTGGCTAGGCAATTGGATTTATTCTTATGCCATGAGTCAACGCGCAAAAGCAACCAATCAATAGTTGGTTTTTCTTAAAACGACATTTCTCAATACGGTTCCACGGCTGCTGCTTGCGTCAAGGATCGCTAGTCTTGCACGTGGCTATGACAGAGAGGTAAAAAAAAAAACAAAATAAAAAAATAGTTAAAGTACTTTCCAGACCACACAAAACATCATTACATAGATATCTGATTATACGTAATAAAATTTCATTGCTGCTGATTGCTGGCTGATGAGTTGACTTCTCTTCCAGTCCGCATTGTCCACGCACGAGGCTGCAGGGATATAGATACCTATATGAGTTGATAGCTCAAGATCACGTTTATTCATTTGATATTTTTTGATGCCCCGAGGAATTTATCATGTTTTGTTTCTAAAAACAGCACGTAGAGAAATAATTTTCTTGATATTTTTAATTATATCTTTAAATGTATTGACGATGGAAATTTTTTTCGCCAACCTTTTTTGTAAAGAATTTTATTAGCTACAAAAAAGGTCCTCAACTAAATTTATCTAACTTGTATCCCTTTCAAGATATTAGCAAGTATAAGCAGGTCTGAATTTTTTGTCGATACGTTTTTTTAGTTTTAGACACGCGATATAATTTTTCTAGTTATTCATACCTGTCTTTATATTGTCCCTTGGTACCCCAGTGCGGGTTCTTAAAAATCTGTTTAAAAAAAACATTTTTTTCCCGATAAACTTCGAGAAAAAGTCGTTTTTGGCGATGAAAACTTATATTTTAATGGGTTTTCAGTTGAAATTTTTCATATTTTCTGTCTTAATAATTTTTCTAGTCATCTCAACCTATCTGTATGTATTTCCCTCGGTAGTCTAGTGGGGTATTTTAGTATTTCACAAAGGTTGTTACATCGAAATCTGCGAAAAAGATTTTTTTTCTCATCAAAAAATCGACAAAAATCGACGTTTGGTGATGAAAACTCACGTTTCAATAGGTTGGACTTGATGTTAGCTTGGCTTTAGGTTAGTTAAAAATGTCTAGAAAGCATTAGGCAAGAGGACAATGCAAGTTAAGCGTTCATTGTAGTGACTTGAGCCAGGATATCTAAAATCCAAATAAAGCCACCATGGAAAATCTCCTCCCACGTTGAATCACCGAGGTGTTGGACACACACAAAGGGGATCAGGTGTTCACGTTGTTGAATCCTAGTTAAATTAGCCAAGCCACAATGTTTTAACTTAATTTATTGATACTGCTTGTAGGACGACGTTTTATTCGCCACCTTTAAATCTTCCTTCTTAACTGCACTTTGGAATGTGCAACTTATCTCTCTTGTTCTCTCTTTCAAGTGATTTGCCTTTGTGGTTCCGCTCGCGATCCACAATTTAAACGTAAATCTCACCTGTCAAACTCTTGGCCCAATGGGTTGTAAACAAATTCGGGTCATGAAACAAAGGGACATCAAATATCACGAGTGATTGCATGATGAACAGCAGAAGGGGAAGCATTGCTGGATTGGTCATCAAAGCATTGCAGTGGGAGGAGCAGAGTAAAGGACATTCCGCGAGTAATATGCCTACGTAACTGTCATCAACACACGTCATGGCATCGTGTGGACACCCAGGCACCGTTGGAGCACTGGTCTAGGGTGGAAGGACGCGATCGAATATCATTTGCCATCGTTGGAGAATCATTTCCTGTTCGTATATGCAGCCACACGTGGGATTATGCTAAGTCTCAGTATGTGAGGCACTGCAGAGATGCTATAGAGAGTGTTAAAGTCTTATTGTTTCAATCGCGTGAATTATTTATCAATTAAAGTCTATGATATTCATCGATTGAGAGTGGAAAAAAATGGTATTTTGTGGTGCAACTTCTTCTTGACCTCGTTCAAACTAGTTTAAACGATTCACTGCACTTCCGGGATAAGCTTGATAAGCTAACCTTAATCTTTAGCATGAGAAAAGGTAGTTGGATATGAGTTGGCAGTGTTTATCAGGATTTATTGGTGAAGATCTTGACCTAAAATTCACTGTTCAATAAAGCATTAAAGCATTAACTCGGATATACGAATTCAGTGATGCATGGAGGAAGGATGACTAAACATTAGGACTAGTTGAACGCATTTGAAGCTGGCTGGACAAGGTCTATCGACGTCCGGGACAATACTGGCCAGCCTTGAAGTTGAAACTGTTGAACCACGGCGCGTCAACGCCATGTCATGCTAATATAGGCGCAATTGTCACACGTGGGTTTTGCTTAACAGATTTTATAATAAATTACTTTCATTGTAAGTGAATATTCCTCATGGTGACAGACTTTTGTCAGATTTCCTACGAGGATATCTTGGGTTTTTTTTTTTTTTTTTCGGTTTTCACTGATAACTTGGTAACTAAGCGAGATGGGAAAAAATAGTATTCTAGTTAATTGATTGTATGGTTAATTATCTATAAAAAATGTAGAGTAAAATTTTTTGATATCTCAAAGGATTTTTGAGATATTTTGAAAAATCAGTTTTATCTCGAAAGTAAAGAGAGATAAATCACGTAAATGATGAAATTTAATAAAAAAATTTTACACAATGTTTTAAAGGTTATTTCACATGGATTATTTAATTATTCAAGGTTTTTAAGTATTTTTTTAGTTATATTTAATGTTGATTTTATTTTTTTGTTTCAGATGGGGCCTAAATTGTTGTCAGCAAAGTTAAATTCACCTTGGTAAGTGATTTTTTTTGTTTTGAAAATTTGTTTTTGATGTAATTATAAGCGTGAAAAGGGTGGTCTATAGAGTAGTTTTGGGTGCCGCGGGCCAGTTTTTATCGGCTGATTGAGCCAACAAATTCAGCCGACACGCTTGTTCAACACGTGTTTCATGAGAAATGTCCCCGGGGATGAGTTGGATACCTTTGGTGATGTCTGTCTGGCAATGCTGAATCTTAGGGTTGCCTCATGTTACAATAATATACCTACTCCACATTCTTCCCACACGTGTCTCGCGTGGATGGCCTGATATGCCGTACGGGCCATTTACGGAACTGAGAGCATCCAAACCGTTTACGGACTAGCCCCATTACTGGAACACTAGTAATGACGTGGCCACACGGGGCAAGGCAACTTGGATAATTGCCCGGTTGCATTATCACGGTATTAGGGATCTTTGATGACGAGTTGTGTGCAGAAATGGATCTGCAGCTGCTCTCGCCGATGATTCAGGTGTCAAGTTCGACTTTGGCTCATCTCCTCTCAGGTGCTGCTGTTCCACTTCTAGATGGAAGAGTATTAAATAAATAATATATTATTCATTAATTGCATATATTACAGTTCTAACAAAAATGTTCAGGCCGAAAAAATTTTTTTTTAACATTACATTAATTAATTGGATGATTGAAACTGTTAGAAAGAATTTTAAAGTGGTTTTATTGGAATTAGTTGGACAGGTGAAATTACTAAAAAAAATTATTCTATGTGTTTTTTGGCAACTTGAATTTCTTAAAATCTTTTTTAAATGTTTTCACGGAAGAAAAAATTTTTTTAGGATGTGAAATTAATTAGGTGGATTAGTTGGATAGCTAAAATTGCTAAAAAAAATTCTCTGAAGGTATTTTCGGGCAGAACTGATATCTAACTAAAAAATTGAGAAAAAATGAATCATGTGGGATATTAGGTGGGTTTTAGGTGGATGTATGAAAAATTGTCTAAAAAAATTTCGAGTCTTTTTTCACAGCAAAAGAAAATTTTCAAAACCAATAGAGTGAATTAATTAGTTGGGGGATGGCTCATCTGTAAACTTTCTAATGTGTTTTGTGCTGAGATGAAAAATCATGCAATCAATCGGATCTGCTGGTGGATGGCTGTCTCCTTGCCACCTCGATGCGGATCGAGTTGCACTGGATGTATAGCTAGGATTTTTTGCCCGCGTGCACTGAGCGTCGACCACGCCAGGGTGGGGCTCTAACTCCACTCGGCGTTTTCAGTTTCACTTTCTAAGATAATCCCCCTTCGCTCCGGTCCCGTTGACTAGCGTGTGTGTTGGCGTACAGTGAAGTTAAGTCGAGGCGAGCCACCCCGCCCTGCAGATGCCTGCTTGGATGCAGCGCTATTGCCAAGTATATACATATCTCTTTCTTGAGAGTGCTCTTTCCCAACTCTAATTCAACTGTATTTATATACACGTATATATATACATATAGAATGTGTAGACGAAAATTTTCTGCGCGTATATTTATATATGTATATGGCGAATAATATTATTGAGATTCCTCATTAAGGCTTGGGAGGTAATTAAGAATCATTTCCCAACTTGAGGAGATTGCCCGCGCGCCACATGTTATAAATCGCGCTGCTGTATAGAATTTATTTCCGATTATGTTCACCGCAGGCTCTAATGGTTAATTGGATCGATGTTTCTCAGACTTTCTTCCGTGCTCTCTGGTGACAATTGCAACTTGCGGTCCCACGCGAATTTATATCTGCCCTTTTAATGCGTGTGAAAGTGATTGTGAAATTTTCGGTGGTCTCCTTGACCTCGACAGGTTTTTTTACATTTATTTAACAAAAATTTTTTTATTATATTGATTTTTTAATTTAGATATTTTTTTGAATCTTATTCCCCCGAATATTCATTAAAACTTGTTTTACACTATTTTTTTGAGAGAAGAAACAAAGCAATTCGAGGTAATTAACTAATAAAAGTATTTTTTTGTTGTCTTTTTTTGAAAATACTCTGTAAAATTTTCGGTGGTTGAAATTTTCGTAATTGCAACGTAGCTCATCATCTTTACTTCTTATACATCCCAGCGGAAATTGAAACTCCGGTAATGATACCTAATTTCTTGGAACCATTATATAGGCAGTCAACTGATCTCATTATTTGTGTTGTTGAGAAAACCATATACCGTAAGCGACTGATTAGTGACAACATTAAATGATTTCGCTTGAAAAAAATTCTAGAAAAAAAACTAAAAATCAAAACCAGTCAACTTTGATAAAAACAAGACGTTGTGAAAAATTTCCAGATTTTCACAATGTATCGAAAAATAAAAAAAATTGACATTTAAGAAACACGTCTCTCACCCACTCGAAAAAAAACATTCCACACGTTGACAAGAACCAATTTTTTCTCCAATCGGAATCCATTACTCTTTCTCGATTGTCTAAAATACCGACGAAGGCTGTATATCAGTTTAATATGGAAATCTCTTGAATCTCCAGACCCGATTTCGAGGGGTCGTCGCACCGTGCGACTGTTACGAGAGTTCTGCATAATATTACGTAGGCGCGAAAATAACGAATCAAACGAAACGAATAATACAGTATTAGGCGGAGGAGCGGAGAAAATGCCAAAGAAAAAAATGACCGTGTCAACTCCTCCAAAAGAGCTTGATTCACACACTTAAACATTCCCTTTTCTAACGTAACTCGGACGATAGCATCGCGTGACAGATGAAAAACACCCAGGAAAAAAACGAATATAAAAAAAAATATATGAAAGCAAAATGTGGTCACTATTCTGAATCTCTCCTGCGGTGGGCTCAGAGTTTAGTCTGGTCGCGTGACAAAAAGATATAGACAAGTAAAATTGGAAACCAGGAGATTTTAAAATTAGGCTACCGATCCTTACATCCTTCTTATCGGCATTAAAAAATTTTAAATAAATTAAACGCAAAAATTTTAATAAATCGAGTATAGTATTTCCTGGGAGCGAATTTTTTTTAAATTTCCTAGTGTTTTAGAAACGAAAAAAAAAGTTTTGTTAATTTTGAACTATTTGCTTCAATTATTGTAATAAAAAAATTGTATTCGAGTGATTTTTTAAATTTTAGAGTGTTTTTAAAGTTGATTTTCAAAAGTTGAAGATTGTTTTTTTTTTTTTTTTTCTATTTTTCAGAATATCTCAAAGAGAAATTGAGATACCATATTTTTGCTTAGAATCATTTTTAAAGATAATATCAAAGACTACAAAAAAGCTTATATTGAAAAAATTCTTAAATTTAATGGTTTTTGCGATATTTATGATTTTGTAGCGTCTTAAAATTTAATTTCAAGTTGAGGAAATTTTTCTTCCGTCAAATAGCGACAATTTCCTTAGAAACGAATAGAAATTCGAAATTTAGGGTTAGATTCTTTCTTATTATTAATTTTTAGAATTACAAAAAAAAATATTAAAAAATCAATTGTTTTTAACTGCAAAAAAATTTTTCTAGTCTTTTCCGAGAGAAAAAAAAGACTAAACGAAGGATTAGCTGAATTAATTGGACATGTGATTTAATAGGATGATATTTCACGTTCCAGTGACCTTATTCCGCATGTGCACCCACTCAGACTGCACTGGACTTTATCCCTGAGTGCATTTACCGTGGCACAACCAAGGAAATCGATGAGGGAAGCGAGTAAACAAATTAGGAGACATGTTAGGTGAGAACAAAGTGGTTTTATCTGCCTTGGGCTACGCCAATGTCATCTTGACACCTGGACCCGTGATGCATACATCCTGAAAAGGCATCATTTCCTGCATTAACCATCGTGATGCCTTAAAAAGATCTCATAATAGGCCTAAAAAAAAATTAACACTGATGGAGGTTTTGTAACCTGAAAATCGGGCGTTTTTTTTCATTCGTCTGCACGTTTATGTGTCGTGTCATCCACTGACTTGACCTAACGGTACAATCGCCTTCGTAGGAACGAGATTTCACATGCCCTCTGCAGGTTCCTGCTTCATAATTACTAATTACAGAAGCATCGCGGCTTAAATTTCGCCAGTGGCCTTTGTGAACTCTTTTCGCTCAATTTTTGTCTGCTGATGCGGCGGTTTCACGCCAGTCCCAGGAACCACTGGAACACAAAAAAAAATATATAAAATTTCGTGTTTTGAGTCAACAAGCGTGACTAACTGCAGGCTTTGCCGTCCGGAAGTCAACTCTGACCACATTGACAATCGCGAAATTATGTTGAATTATTTAAATATAAATCTGAGACAATGAGAAATAGATTAATTTCGGAATTGGCCGGATTCACACGACACAATAATGTCTTGTGGTGTTGTATTAGGTTTTTAGACACGATATTTCTCGGTATTTTTGTTTATTAGGTGTTGATTTATGGAGAGAAAATAGAAATTATTATTGTGACAGTAAAATTTCAAAATGAAGGATACAAAAAATTAGTTTTTTCATAATATCTTGGTTATTTTGAGTTTTATCAAAAAATCACTTATTATCAAGCTTAAAGTTTATAAAATTTTCCACAAAAAACTTCTTAAATATTTTGACGTAGGATCAACCGTTGACGATATAATCGGCATATCAAAAATCCCTGTCTCTCTAAGGGGTATTGAAAGTTAGTTTTTGTTTTTTACCAAAAATCTCGTTTATTTTACATCTTAAAGAAAAATCTCATATAACCAAATTTAAAGCTTACAAAATTTTCTACAAAAAAAATTCCCTCCAATTTCACCCATAAAAACAGCCCTTTCCGATTTAATCGCCATAACACCAGCCGTACTATACCGCATCAGTATATATATATAATTTTCCAGACAATATTCCGTTTAACCTGTTATTTAATCAACTCCGTGATTTTTTAAAATAAATAATATGTTTGAAATTAAATAAAAGAAAGGTCAGAGAAGTCGAAAAAAAATTAGATAAATGTAAAAGTGAAAAAAAAGAAGGTAGAACTGTACAAAGCGAAATGACGTGTAATTGATAATTATGAGGGTCTGGCGACAGTGTTATATCACACTGCGCTGTCATTGGCTCGTGTGTGCATGTGGCTAGTGGGTCCCTGGTCTCGCAAATACACGGGGGAGTAAGAAGACAAGATGGAAGCAAGTGGAGATTGCGAAAAGCCGGGACGCACATCTATTAATGCTGATAGCCGGCTGTCTTATCGTCGTGTGTGCTGGTGTGGGTGTTATCAAAGCAGGGCGTGTCGAGTAGAGAGCTAGATCGGCGCGGCGACCGGCTGCCACTAGGCAACGTGACTGTCAGCCTCCGCACGAGGCGATCCGGATCCGCATTTCGTTATTTCCCTCGTCTTGCTTCACTCTCCTGCTCTCTGCTCGTGTGTGCTTGGCACATGTGCACCCCGC
This sequence comes from Macrocentrus cingulum, assembly GCA_002156465.1. Lineage (NCBI taxonomy): Eukaryota > Metazoa > Arthropoda > Insecta > Hymenoptera > Braconidae > Macrocentrus > Macrocentrus cingulum. The sequence goes on along the minus strand of MVJL01009512.1, from coordinate 23,011 downwards.
CGTTTCTACTCTCTGGCAACGCGCGCGCGCGCGCGTTCATGTACCGTGAAATTCTCTCTCGGGACACACTCAAACCGCCGGGTTATCAGGATAACCTCTCTTCTGTATAGCGCGTTCACCTTTTATTTCTGCTTTACCGCCGGCCCAAGTGCATACTTCTGAATTGTATATTGCGAGCGTATTGATTATTCACCAAGGCTGTTTATCAGCCTGCATGCCTCATTTCGTCCCGCCTGATGGATCATTTTAATCGGACATTATAGGCAATGATATGGCTAACTTGTTATTTATTAGCGCGAGAAAAATTTTGTTCCTAGGTAAATATCCTTGTAAAAATTCGAATTTTTTAATTTTTTTGTCTTTTTAAGTTTCATAGGGATGGTTATCGATTTTTTAACATGAAAATTGTCATCTTAAGTGATGAAAAAATTGTTAATTTTGTTTTTTTTTTATTGTTAAAAAATATTTTTCAATTTTTAAACCTTTTAAAAGACTTTTATCTTTGTATTTTTATGGTTTTGATTGTTATTTTTTTAGATTATATGATATAATTTATTGATAAGAATTAATTTTGTTTTATTGTGAAAAAAAAGTTGTTTTCATGTTGAAAAAATTTTTTTTGTTACCAATTAAATCAAGAATTAATTCATCCATGTGATTTAAAATTTTTTTGATAGCAATTATATGACACATTTGGAAATGCCTGAATGAAAATAAAAACTTTCTATTTCGCTCCAATTTCTTTCACTCATCAAAAAAAAAAAAAAAATAGTCACTCGTATTAATGATCAAATATTGAAAACAAAACTTTTTCGAGCAAAAAAAAAAACTTTAGATAAAAATCAGGCCGAAAAACGATCATGTGGCGGTATATATTTCACTTTAAAACTCTGCGGATTGCGAAAATGGGATTATTGCAAGCAACGCGAGAATAATAAATTGTAATAAACAAGTGTTTGGGAAGGATAAATAAATTTTCATCTTTCAAGACAAAAACTGGTAAATGTGTCGGCTGTAGACAGCAAAGGGTGGGGCACTATGGCGTGTGCATCACACAGAGAGCATATAAAATAACACAAGTTATATAATGGACGAATAATTATATGCAGATCGGAATATCAGTTAACATTTGCGGCACAAAGCGGCGCAGCCAGGGCGTCGCAGGTCACGCGTGTCCCTGTGCACTGCGCTCTTGTAGGTATTTCTTATAGAATGCGCACGTTAGTGCGTAAGATGTCTGAAACTCCTTAAAATTTTCCAAAAACATTGAACTTTTCCAATTACCGTCATAAGCCAACAGTAAAAAATTTCCAAAAATCACCATTGATTTTTCAGTGTTAGCGATAATTCGATAAATAAGTGAGATATTAAAAAAAGTCATTAGAGCAAAAAAATTGGGGTTTTAATTGTCTACAAAAAATATCAAAGACATTTTTTCATATCTTTCAAAATTTTCGCGATATCACCGATTTTTTGAAATTTTGATTTTTCAAATATCTCTAAAACGAGTCAAAATACAAATTTTATTATTATTTTTTCTTCTTCAAAATATCTCAAAAATAAAGCAAATTATCGAAAAACATAATTCTATATTTTCTGTAGAAAATTTAATTTCCTATGATTCAACTCTCGTAAAATTTTTCATCGTATTTATCGAGTTATCTCAATATAAACGAAAAAAAAATCCATCTAACATCCTTTCGATCCAATTATCGCCATTTATTCCCACCTTTTTTCCATACAAATCCCAAAATTACAATTTCAATTGCCACTTTACTTCCAAATATCGGATTCCGAATTTTTTCCAAATTTTTTTCCCGCATGCAAAGACAGTATTTGCCTTATTTTCTCCCGGAAGATAGCATAGCGAACTCGGGGGGACATATTTACTGTAGACAGAGCGTGCGTTCGCGAGCTAGAAAGTACGCCCACCGTGACACTCGACGATGTCCGATGAAAATGTCTCAGATGTCGTGATCTCTACAACGTTGTGAAATGATAATTCAAGCCTGCGGGTCAGTAGATTGTTGCTACCTCTATTTATTACATAGTCTGGCACGTCGATCAGAATCAAGGCCGTTGGCGATCGCTCCAAAAATACTTGGGCACGTGGCGGCGTCGAAAGCGAAAGCGAAAATATAGGAAGTGTATATAACATATTAGAGAACAAGAGTGTCTGCACCCGGCGCAGCGCATGTCTTATGCAACACACGAGAATTCGCATGCACGCGCAAGGGTGGCCGGCGATTAAAGTACCCGAAAGCCCCGCCGTATATAGTGTAGTGCTTTATATTGCGCGCACGGAATTTAGCCTTATAAATCAGCAACATGACTGCGCCACACCTTTCCCTTCTTCAGGCAATCACGAGTCGTCACCGAGCGCCCTATCAGCAACATCCCCGGCCTCTATCAGACCGTCCGAGTGCGCCCATCTCAACTCTACGACCAGACCCGTTACGTGATCGGCCCTAGGCCGTCTTTCGTAAACTCGCCCGGGTGGAAAAATCACAAAGTTCACCGCTGCGCGTCACCATTCCGTTCCCACATCGACACAATTTGTGCATCCTCGCTTTTTTTTTTCGGAAAAATTTTATTTTCAGTCGCTCGTTTCAAAGGTTATTTAATTATCTCAAAGTTTGTTTATGCATATGTGTATATCTGACACCTGCATCATGCAAAATTTTCGATTTTTATTGCCGAGAAATTGTTAAAAAATGATAAAAATCGAAAAAAGACAAAAAATTCGGTTTTTTTCTTGATGAAATATTTTTTTTTTACTCTTATTGAATATTATTAACTTTAATTGACAATATTTTAATTGATTAAAAATTTGTTTTTAATGAAAAAATTCGCTAAATTGAAAATTTTATTGTATGTCATGATTTCGTTGTTTTTCTTAAAAAAATTGAATGTTAAATGACTCGAAAAGTCTTTCAGACAAATATTTATAATATTTGGATAGTTGATGAAGCAAAAAAAAATTTTGGTTAGTTAATTGTTAGGGGTATACACCGTCAAAATGAAACTTTTGTCTTTGTATCGACGTTTTTCGCTTGTACCGATTGTACTGAGCGGAATTTGAGAAAAATAGTCACCATAAAATTGGAAGGTAATTGAATTCCCAACAAAACGGCCACCCTGCGGTTGATGTAGCTCAAGTAGTTTCCGAGATATCACGTGGAGAGACGAAATGTCTCTCCACCCGATATCTTTGGAAATATTTGGATTTTATTTACTACTAATGGCCCATTTTGAAGATAATTTGATTACCTAAAAGTTTGTTTATGTATATACGCTTATGTAACAATCACATCACCGAAATTTTCCGATTTTTTCAATTTTTTTGTAAAAATAGCCTGCCTATAGGCTGACCTGATCTACTTATCGAATCATTTTTACGAAATTGAGCTGGTTTTTTTAATAGTTCTCATGAAAATATAATTATTTATTATTTTAATTTTAATTTTTCACTTTCAAAATCGGTATCGATCAATATCTACTTGATATTTTGCATCTTTACTGCATACGTTTTACCGTAAAAAAACGAGATATGGGAATACTTTGTGATTTTTCTCTAGTTTTTTGCCGATAACTCGGTAAATAAATGAGATAACAAAAATTACTACATAACATTAATAATGGAAAATTAAATTTCCTACAAAAAATGTAGAATAAAATTTTTCGAAATTTTACGTCATTTTTGAGATATTTCAAAAAATCAATACTATCTCAAAAACTAAAAAAATCACAAAAAAATTTTTGTTTTCTACAAAATTTAATTTCGAATAATTCAACTTGAATGACATTTTTTCCTATCTTTATTATTTATCGAGTCATCACGATAAAATAACAAAAAATAAAATTTTTTTCGGTTTTGGATTTACTGTCTTTTGTTGTATTGGGATCAATCATGTTTATCAGATTGTACCGGTTGATTTACATCGATTAAACATCCCTCGAGAGCGCTTCAATCAAAATTCCATGGCAATGCACGCGCGTACATTTCTTGTGTGCAACAAACAATGAAATTCCAGCGTGCGAGTGAAACGACGCGCATTAAAAGTCGATCGCATTCGAAATGCGAAATATAACACACACGTCGGCATTTTGAATGCTTGATAGAGTTACGCAACTTGTGATTAGTTGGAGATAGCGTGGAAAAAACATTTGTTTTGATAAATTGACTTTATCCATCATCACCGCTGTTTTCATTAAATCCGCCAGTCATCCGCTCGCTCTGTATAACGCGTGTGTGGATATACTATAGGTATATATGACGACGATAATCGATGAATTCCCCGGGCGATATTGGTTGCAACAAAAAAAAAAAATTGAACGCGTTTGAAATGCAACGGACTTCCGACGCTGCCAATACAATAAAAACCGCGCGAGATCTAAACAAGCAAACCTCATTTTTCGAGCAAGCTCATTAATTATTTTCAACTCTGCCGGCTCATTAATCATCACCGGTCGTATATGTATAATCATGTGTGATGACGCGCTCAAAACGATTATAAACTTTAGACGGATTATAAACACTCGATAAACACGAGAAAAATTGTGAAAAAAATTTTTTAATCGAACAAAAAAATGAGAAATCAAATTTATTTTTATTTAATTAATTGAATGTATGTTGAATAATCGATTTAAGGAAGTAATTAAAAGTCAATTATGCAATAATGTTAAAGAATATAATATAAATTAATGCTTGATTTTAATTTTATTAAAATTCAAATCGATAAAATACGTATAAAAAAATTTTAAATAGGTGTTTATTATTATTCTTATAAAATTTAATTATTGTCGGATAAATTAAAAAACTTTGAATTTATTAAAACATGAGAAAATAAATTTTAATTGAAAGTTAATTTGAATTGATGATGGAAAAATATCGTTTTTTTTGTTGTTTTTTGTTGATAAATCGGTAAATAAACAAAATACCAAAAAATTTTATAGAATTTAAATTATCGAAGGTGCAATTATCTACAAAAAATGTTAAATAAATTTTTTTATAACTCCTTTTTTTGTCGAGATAATGTTCGATCATTTGCAACGTGACAAGAGGTAGCTAATGAATCACTGCATTGACCTAAAACTCGAAAAAGGGCACTCTAGCCTACTATATATTCGAGGGTACATTTATGAGAAGCAACGAAATTTTTGAGGTTAGGCGTAGGTCCCCGACAATGGCGCGTAATTAACCCGAAAGCGCTAGATCAACAAGGTGTCTATTCTCCCACCCACATCCATCAAATACATCTCATTCAATGGCAAATCATTCGGCAGAGAATGACGACACACAGAGCCTTGATGAGCATGTGCACGCCTTTCTCAGCCCAGGGGCACACATAGCCAACATTAGAAACAGGTTAGGTCAAAAAGCCACTAATACTATACTCATCAGGCATGGCAATATGCGAAAAATTGCTAAAACTTCATTTTCGAAATACTATAGAACTTAAACGATTAAAAATCCAATTTTCCACAAATAATGTAGAATAAATAAATTTTTTCGAAATTTTCAAAAATCTATATTATTTCAAAAACAAAGCGAGATATATGAAAGAATTTATCAGACAATTTTTATACCTTAATAAACCCTTAATCATTTATTAATTTCAACATTTTTTCATTGTCTCCTGTATTTATCGAGTTATTACCAAAAAAAAACCGAAAAAATTACAAAAAATCCAATCCATCTTTGGAAAAGCTTCTCAAAAAATTTTTTTTTCATTCTAGAGATTGTCTCTTTGATTCCAATCAATGCTAGCTAAGTAATCCAATTTAAATATTTCTTCATTCCCTAAAAAATGTTGAAAAAAGAAAAAAAAATTTCCCTCCATTCACACGCTTATGAATACAAAAATATATACTCGCGTGGGACTATAGTATAGTTGATGAGAAGCACCTGTCAATCGGATTCTCCATATCGTCATGTATAAATATTAATGTACATCGGACTAGTTAAGCGTGACACGCCAGGCCAGTTATGCAGGTAATAAGGCACGTTGAATTAGCATAGTGAGATGATTTCTCACACGCTGATGGCGATGACTGCAACGTTGGATAATTAGTTGCGACCTCTGCTGAGCCCTGGAGCAAACTCGGATTCTCACAGACGAGTTCTAAAACGATAGTACGAGGCCACGAGATGGGAATTAAAGTGTATCTTCCGCGCCACTGAGACGCAGTAGTGGGTGCGACCGGTAAAAAAGACCTTCACAACCGCCATCATCGACAATCTGAAGACAGTCATGTCAATTAAAAATCGCCAGAGCGCTTAATGTATGGCAGTCAACATAAAAAATTCATTACCGAGTCACGAGAGTCCGCATGCTCATCGTTTCAACAGCATTAATATTGATGATGGCTGAGGGAAGATCGGTTTCCGCCGATTAGCGTCATTGTTGCCAGGATAATCATATGCTTCGACTTGCAACGTAGGCATACAATGCCTAAAATGTCGTTGAAGACACAAAAATCCCACGAATTCCTTGCTAACGTCACTGATGACATGTCTAACGTCAACTAGAATTACATTCAATCGTCCCTCCACCTCCTACGACTCTCAATTTACCTCAACGCAGGCGTTTTTAACTGAAATTCCGCGCTGACAGGTTTATAGCGAAAAAACTTTTTTTTTTTTTTTTTTCAATTTTTCACGAAAAATACTGCTTGGGGAGGAAAATGCGTGAAATCAAAGTTATTTTATTTTAAATTATCTATCGGAAAGGTTCTTACACATTTTGTGATAAGACAATTAGTTTAGCTAGTATACCTGCACAGTGTGTAAAAGTACAACACTCGGGTATATATACTTTTCTGCAACATTTAGGGCGATTACTGGCTAAAATAATGAGTTTATTGAAAAAAGTTTAAGAACCTTTTTTGTAGATAATTGAAAATCGATTAATTTTTGTTTCAAACTTTTTCCTGCCCGAGTGATATTTGGGGCAGAAAATTGAAAAAACAAAAATTTTTTTTGGCGATGGCAGTATAACGGCAAATTTAGGCACTTCCTACTGTATATAGTCGATTGTTATCGCCAGCCGGAGCTTAGGCGTGTCCTCAGGATGGCCTTTCCTATCTTGATAACTTGGAGGACATCTGGCGTTGAGCAACCGTTGGCTCCACCCACTCATCCGTGATCGCGTTCCGACGCTCCGCGCCAAGGCAGCCGATCGATAAATCTGATCACCTTGGTGATCGGCTTGGTTGGAAAATATAATCCGAGTTTCTTGGCTGCATCCGTTCTTCAATTGTTGTTATAAGCAGCCGAGAGAGAGACTTACGGGACTGATGAGAGAAAATAAGGGCGTGGGTGTGTGCGCACAGTCTACCGGTTTGTCCGGCGAAAAATATAGAGTAAAGCACTGTACACGGCCAGTTCGCAGTCGTGTAGTTCCTTGTACACATGAGACAGTTTCTACGTTGTTTAGAAAGTGGCGCAATAATCTGATAATCTTCGGGACCGCTTTAGTCGAGTAGGAGTACTCTCAAAAAATTTATTCCAGTTCATGTAACGAATCATGGCGTATCGCCCAAAAGTTCAAATCATTTTACTTGCTAATATTCTAGATAAGGATACGAGTTACATAAATTTTATCAAAGACCTTTTTTGTAGAAAATTAAATTTTCTACAAAAAAGGTTCTATGAAGAAAATTTATATCTTTTGTAGTTTTTACGATAATTTGACTTTTTAAACTCTATAGATCATTATTTTTATATACACCTTTCTTTGGCTCTAGAGCTATGTGAAATTTTATTTGCAAAATATCCTGATAAAGATGCCAGCTAGATAAATTTTGTTAAGAACCTTTTTTTTGGGTAATTAAATCCTCTATAAAAAAAGTCCTTTGACTAACATTTCTATCTTCAGTAGTTCTGAAGATATTTTGATTTCTAAAACTAAGATTCTAATACTAAGATTTTTTTTTAGGTATAGGGGATATTTTTTTTTGACATCGCTTGATGAGGATGTGAGTTGGAGAAATTTTGCTAGAGGCTTTTTTTTTTGTAGCAAATAAAATTCTTCACAAAAAATTACTCCTGACAAAAATTTATATTCTTAGCAGTTTAAAGGATATTTTGATTTAAAACAGTTATATGTCGATAATGAAGTCGTTATTGAATTTTATCATTTTTTTTTAAAGGGTTTGGAAGTACCGTTACCTCGCAGAGGTGGATTTTTTGCTTGCTGACCTTGCACCAGTGGAAATAAGCGGATGGGGTTGGAATAATTGGGCTGATAAATGCTGCAGGCCGCGCTGGCGCGCACACGGTGACATCACGAGAGCGAAAAAGGTAAGTTGCCAGATTACTTTTCCCCTCAGTTGTGTCGGAGCTTGAAAAAGAGTGTATATAGCAATAGAGCGAGAGAATGGCTGGCTGTGTGCGAGTCCAGTCGCCCTTGCTGCAAAGCCCGAGGCACGGGCGTGGGCCTTTCACTCCTGCCATCCGCATGGCTCTCAGATGAATGTAAGTCCCAGCGCACAGAGACAAGCGATACGAGCTGAGTAGCGAGCGTCGAGACCTCGTTCGACTCAAATTTCCGCGCAGAGATTTACTCTATATCCAGGGGTCCATACGGATATTTCACAGTTATCGTCATTTTTTTTTATTTTCTACTGATAACTCGGTAACTATGTGTAATAGCGAAAAATGTCACTGAAGTAAAATTATGAGGAATTTAATTCTCTACAAAAAATATAGAATAAATTTTTTCAATATTTCCATTGATTTTCGAGATATTTTGAAAAATAAAAATTTATTAAAATCAGTAATATTTAAAAAACTAATCGAGCTATAAAAAAATTTATTTAATATTTTTTGTGCAAAATTGTACCCTCAATCTTTCAACTCTTATGATATTTTCCATCATTTTGTTTATTTACCGAGTTATCTGTCAAAAACGCGAAAAATCATCAAAAAATGCGAGTTTTTCAATAGAGTACGCTTTTAAAAAATTTTTCTACACGTAAAAAATTGTGCTAAAATTTATTCTAGACACAAATAGCACTGAATTGTTAGTTTTAAGACAGTCAGATGACGGCTTGATTCCAGGCAGCGCCGAAGAATCGATTTTTATCGTGGTGGCGCGTTGTTACGCCACGCGGAGAGTATCGCTCGAGTTGAATTGATCAATCGCCCTCACCGATGATTTACTTTCACTTTGTCAATGCTGAAGAAAAAAAATTGTCTATTATCACACGACTCGGACAAAAATTCACTGACCTTCGATTAATCACAATGGAGATGGCGCGATTGCAGTGTGCTAAAGACCGGGCGATTATATGTACGTGGAGCGAGGAGAGAGTTGGGTGGATATGTGTGGTACTATAACTGCATCGGTAACGACGGGCGGGACGATAGATATTGCTTATTAACTTTGTTTGTCCGCAAGAGTTTATCCGCTCGGCGCAGGACTAACGGCTGTTCTGTAAGCCATAAGCAGCTAATAATATATACACCTATATACTCGCACTGCACGTAGGACCGGTTGCACCAATGCACCTATATCTCTTGCTGGATATAATCGTCTAATACCGATCGCTATACAGTTAGACGTCGTGTATAAATATATTCCACGCTGCGATTTATCTTTCTCGTTTCAATAAATCACACGCGCTCTCATCTCATCTTGAACGAAAAAAACGACGCATTTTCATGCGCCCAAGTCTCGAGGACGGTCTTTTTCTTACTTGGAGGTCGATCGTCCCCAAGGTGAGGCGGTCACATCGATTGGGGCTTCTGAAAAATCCAAAATATCGAGTTTTAAAAATTTTTCACGTGGAAAACCACATTTTTTTGAAAGATTTTTGTCTGGAGGAAAAATTTATTCTTCTGTCTATTTATTTATTAATTGCTAGTTAATTTAGAAGATTAATTGAACGTTTTAAAAGTTGAAGGATAATTTTGTCATTTGAAATTCATTAAGAAATTCATTCAAAGAATGTTTTTGGAATGCGACCTCTAAGAATTTTTTTATCTTGATTTATTAATAAGTGAAATAAATTCCTATTACATATACGACATCAATACTCTATTTTGGATCGATCCAACTAATATATCATTACATAAAGACTATTAATCAATATGTAATCGAATTTTATATAGTTGATCTTGTCATTTTAGAACTTGAAAATTTTTTTTTTTGCAACTATTACAAATCTAATTATTTTTACCTCTTAACTCAATCACAGTCAAACACTTGTCGACTCATTAAACATGGAAAGTACATACATGCTACTCCCCTTTTTTCCCCTCCAAAAAACTGTGCCGATTTTTATTCACATTTCAATTTTTTCATTGATTAAATTCGATAAAAAATATATTTTTTTACTTGAAAAAAATTTTCTTCGGTATAATACGAGTGTTAAATAATTAAAAGTTTCATATATTTAATAAAAAAAAATTATTTCATCCACTTCGAAGGGTAGAAGTGGTTTAGGTTTTTATTTTTCCGACGCGAAAGGGAGGGGATAGCGCGCGCAGCGGTAGTAGAAACAGCCAATATTCACCGTATGTGGTCAGACAAGCTCGAGGAACTACTTAAATGGCTTTTTTTCGAAAATTAAAATGATAAAAAAATTTTTTTTCGCCAATAAACTGAAGAAAAATACATGTCAGGAAGAATTTATATGCATGTTGAGGCATAAGTTGATATATGACTGTATATTTTAAACAAATATATAACTTGCCCGGAGTATATTTTGAGTCAATATAACTCGGTGGTACTGGCGATGATGTTTTTATTGCTACATCCTAAAGAGCCGTGCACGTGAACGAGTTTTGCAGCCGGTGTCCAAGAGGGAAAGGCTGCAAACGCGCCACACCTGATCGACTATTTTTTTTTCTCCCGATGAAATTAGCATCGGTGAGTCACTCAAATTGTGATCAAAAGACCGGCGAGCACGATATTCGCGAGTGGAAAATAATTTATCATGTCACTAACGCCGAAAGGGTGTATATGGTGAAAAAGTATTGAAACTTGAGTGTTATTCATGTTTCATTCATGTTATAGTATCTCAAATAAGTTATACAAGACGTTTGAGTCGGATAAAAAATTTTTTGTTCATCAACATTTTTTTTCGAGCCGATATTGAGAAATTTTGTGATTTTTTTTTTCAGTTTTTTCAGTATAACTTGATAAATAATCAAGATATCGAAAAATGTTGTAGAAGTTCAATTATTGGGGGCTTAATTTCCTACAAAAAATGTTAGATAAATTTTTTTGTATCTCCTGTAGTTTTTGAGAAAAATCAGATTTTTAAAAATTCTTATTTTTCAAAATATCTCGACAATGGATAGAAATATTGAAAAATTTTACTCTACATTTTTTGTAGGAAATTACATTTGCTATAATTGAAGTTATATGATATTTTTTGTTATATCGCGCGATTATCGAGTTATCAGCAAAAAACCGAAAAAATCATGAATAGCAAGGGGTATCCCCTTTCGAAAATTAGACGAAAAAAAAAAAATTTTTTTTTTTCTATCAACCATCATAAAACTGATTGTTATCAATCGAAAAAAAGATTTTTGACACGGGGAGAGGCAGTATGTACTATCGGTAACCCTTAGAAAATCGGATTTTCATGTTTTTTTCACGTTTTTTGACGATAACTCACTAAATAAAGCAAGATATCAAAACAGATTACAGAAACAAAATTCTTGAGCTTTAGATTATTTATAAAAAATGTTAGATAAACTTTTTCGTATCTCTCTTATTTTGCAGAAAATTTCCAGATTTTCAAACTTTTCATTTTTTCGAAATTTCAATTTTTCAAAATATCTTGAAAATAACGAAAAATATCAAAAAATGTTATTCTATATTTTTTATAGTGAATACAATTTTCGCGATTATTTACCGAGTTAACGACAAATAAAAAATATGATACGCCCTTTTGGCATTATGGCAATTCCCCGACATGGTATTTTTTCCCCCCTGTATTTCTTGTTCACTGTGGCCGAAACAGAGTAAGCAAAAGCACTGGCAAACGCCCACAGAACTCTATATAACCGACGTTCAGTAAATCATTGGCGTGATGAATGCGAGATCTATCCCCAAAGGATTTTCCTTTAATAAATTCTCACTCGCGACGCGGCATAATAGCGGTAGGTACGGGGCGAGGTGGTCGTATATGCAGTACATAAGAAGAGCAAAGACGAGTAACACGATGGAGTCGAGAGATAGAGAGAGGCGCCGTGGGTAGAAAAGGTGAATTTCGCACAAATGCGACCCCTCGCGTAGGTGAGTAAATAATACCGCGGCTATATGTGTACCAATGTGACTTGAATGGCCGGATGACATGGAGGTGTTTAATGGCACTATATGCGCCACTGTCGCCTCGTTTTCTTCCCTGTGACATCGCTACTGGTTCCACTGTACTCTGTCACTTGGCATGAATGGTGCTTATGAATGACTGTCGCCTCTATAAGATAAATAACAATTAGGCACAATCATTTTTTACCGGCTGAATCACCCAAGCGAGCACTATTCAAGGGTGTAAAAATGGTTTTATGTCTTAAGAGTCGTTTAAATCAAAATATCTCATGAACTACTGAAGATAGAGATTCAAATCAGAGGACCTTTTTTATAGAGAATTTTATTAACTACAAAAAAGGTCTTAAAGAAAATTTTCCCAACTCGCGTTCTTATCCGGATATTTAGGAAATTAAATCTGCCGTGTCTAATGGGTGTGTCTATAAATAATTATGTTTTAAAAATCAAAATATCTTCAGTTCTAATGAAGATGGAAATTTTTTTAAAAGGACCTTTTTTGTAGAGGATTTTATTGCCTTTAAAAAAGGTCCTTAACAAAATTTGGCTAACACGCGTCCTTATCAGGATATTCAGGAAATAATTTTTTTTTCAACGCTGAAACTATTAAGAGACTGGCTTTGGCGTATGTGTGTTTGCAGAAAAATTGTTTAAGTAGTGTGGGGGTGGGTAGGAAATGCCCTAGAGACGAAAAGCGAGCCACACCTTGGTTTATCGCCCTGCGAGGCGACGACTGCAGGGTACATGCACGCATGGTAGAGTTCTTCTTACAAGCGCGCCCGGACAAGCGTCAACAGTTAGTTATCACCTTCAGACCGCCTCTATATACTCCTCTCTACTCTACTGGCTTTATTGCCCCTTTTAACGATGGTATTGTTCCCTTCCGCGATGCTTTCAGCCTTCGGATGACGTCTCAATAATTTTTGTCATAATCACTTTGGCCTCTTCATGCAGAAAGTCACGTTTGTCTATACGTCATCTACTGAATTACAAGGATGAGCGTTTTTGAGTGCAAGTTTCAAAAATTATCATATTGCACCCTTAGAAAATTATAATTTAATAATTTTTTTTCGGTTTTTTAATAACATTTTCGAGAAATTGAAATAAATTTTTCTTATTATTTACCTATCAAAATTTTAAAAAATTTCTATTACTTTTTTAAGAATTAAAATTTTTTTTTTTTTAATAAAATTTTTAAAATTTTGGATTTTCAAATTTTTTTTTAGATTTTTAATTTTTTGGTCATTTTAATTTTTAAAAATTTTGAAATTATTTCGAAAAAAATGTTTTTTATGTTAATAATTATTTATATACATTTGCAATTCTGAATATTGATTTTGGAATGCTTTTACAATCTGTATTTAGCGGAAACCAGTTGAATTATAATAAGCATGAATTCCAAGAATTCGAATAACGTCTATAAAATGATTAGCGCAAGATTTTCCCGGGTGAGAACAGTAGCCATGTGGCATCCTACGTCCATTGAATAAAAACATTTTTTTTTCTCTCATTTCTCGAAGCAACAATGTAGTCTGGCAGCCACCACGAGCAAAAAAACGAAACAGACGAGCGCGTGGTAGAAATAAATGTGGGCTACGTATTGAAAGGATCGCCAGGGGATCGGTCGGCGTCGTCGTCGCGTGTTGCGCACTTCTCGTAGTCCTGTTTTGTTGGGTTGCACTGTCGTGTGTCCGCGAGGCGTGGCACCGATACGCGAGAGAGTTACTGGCGCTGTATTATAACCGATAGCGAGATTCACGTATTCACTCTTGTCTGTATATGTATCCATATAACTGTATGCCTTAAACTATTCTCAAACCTTTAGGAATATTTCAGAATATCTCTCAGGACATCCACAATATTCTGTAACGTCTCAAAACATTTGAAAAAAATTTCCAAACTTCCTAAAATTCTTTTAAAAAAATTTATAACCTTTTAAAAATCCCTTAGAATACTTTTTTTTAGAACATTCACAGTATTCTGGAACTTTTATTAAAGAATTTGAGTATATTTTAAAACATTGTAGTTTAATCTGAAAGTTCAAAAAATATTTTGGAATCTTCCAAAACACATAGAACAATTTTAGAACCTTCTATAATCATCTAGAAAATTCTGGAACCTTGCAGAGTACAGTATTTTTTTTTAAATATCTTTTGGAATATTCACAACATTTTAGAATTTTTTGTCGGCTATTTTGGAGCATTCTGGAATGTCCAAAAACATCCTAGAATTTCTCCGAACATTTGAAAGAATATTTGTGACACACAAACCTAGAAAAAAAAATATTAGAATATTTTTTAGGGAATTTTCACCATTTTGGAACATTTTGGAGGACTTTTAAGAATACTCTGGGCCAGCGGAAATATTAGAAAAAGTCGGCAAATCACTCTAGAATATCATATAGGCGGTGTGAAGAAGGTGGTGCAACTCCCGGAAAACAATTTCCTCAGAAATTTGTCGGGAAAGTGGTGTAGATATTACTATGGTCCGCAAAAGAGTGAAGCTATTGAAATTTTCAAGTGTTTTGCTTAGAGTATAAAAAATGCACGATTATATATAAATTCTTGGGTGTTATACAGGCATCATGATCGCTGGATAATAGAGCCGTCCATCCAAATGACTTCCTGTTTTCGCATGTGTTTCAATGCGAACGAAAGTGGCCGTAATATTTTAGTTACGTGCTCGCGCGCACGCTGATGGCCTGAAGGTGAATCTGCCGATAATACTTGAACAGTTTTAGCACTACAGTAGTATATATATGTGAGGCGGTTGTTGCGCAGCCGCGTGTATGCAGGTATTTGACTCGGTTGAGGGCGAGGCGATCGCGGGAACGTCTTCCCGATCGCGTAACTGTCCCGATTCTCACGTACGTCGCGAACCCGTATATGTATACTTATTACGGGGGGATTCTATCGCCAAAGTTTATCTAGAGACGAGACTTTGTACTCGTCGTCGCGCCTTTCTTCTTTCTGCTATACTATACCATCACACTCATCTACTCTATTTGTTTACTGCAATACTTGTCGGATATGTCTTTACTTTCCACTCGGGTATTTATCAATCGCTCAGATATCCGCCACTCCATCACACACACTCTTTTCCTCCATACTCATATATATATAATATAGCTCGCAAAAATTCTTCAACTGTTTTCAAATACTTTTAAAAATATTTATGAATGGTTCTATTAAAATTTTTCAATGCTCTAAAATATTAAATGGCCTGCAAAAAGTTTCAGAATATTACAATATTGTTCCGAGGGATGTTTTAAAATATTTTTGGACGTTTTAAAATTATTTTTAAGTATTATAGAAGGTTTAAATAATATTTTTCGGTATTCTTTATGGTTGTAGCATTTTTTTTTAGAATACTCCAAGTGGTTTTAAAACATTTTAGAGGGTTTTAGAATAATCTTGATTGCTTCAAAATAGTCTAGAGTACTTGGGAATTTCTTACGAAAATTCTGAAAATCTTGGAAATATTTTAAAATAGTATTCTGAGGTATTTTCTAGAGTTAAAAAAATTTTTTTCGTTTTTTTTTTTTTCAAATATTCTCTTAAACGATTGCAAATAATGGGGGAAAAAACGATTTTTCTACTGATTTTGTACTAAAAATGTTTTTTTTTTTTTTTATTCTATTAGCTTGATAAAATACTTGAAATATTTTTTTAAAAAAATATTGAAATACTCGTTCAATGGGTGACAGTAAATTTTTTTAGATATAAAATTCACCAGACAACGAGTAGTAGACCAGTGTGTATCAGTGTTTTTCTATCGTATACACATTTTATATTAGCTGACCTCTAAGAAATACAGATGCAGGAGGCCGAGAAGGCAAACAGCGAGGCTCTGCATCCTCTTATCGATAAGAGTCACGCGACGAGAGTGCGCCAGAGACGAATTATTCCGGGATTTCTCTTTTTCGCAGCTTATCACCGTTAGTAGGCAGACGTGTATAAGGCTATCCCAGATACATTTCTGTCTGATTTTACTGTGCGCATTTCCTACATGGCGATTTTTCATCGTGCGCCGAGTAAAACACCGTTAACGCCCTGGTATAACACAGCGCTTTTGCTTATCACGCCATAGTTTTGCGCAGTGGAAATGTTTCTTTTTTTCCAAAGCATATTTTTCGGTATGACGCAAGAGGAATATAGGTATATATGATAGTATGCGCGCGTTGTGTCAGCTGAGAGCCACGACTTGACTCCGCTGACCCCTGGCGTTTCACGATACATGCAGAGGTCACTGCGGGATCGCTACTTGTGCTGGCACGAACGCAAACCTGACGGATTAATCGCGTAAAGTGCGAAGAAGCCGCCCAACAAATAACGCCCGGTAGGTTTTAGATCCCGCGAGGCAATTAGTTCGCTGCCATGAACTAAGCTATTGTTCACCAGCTATTAGAGTTGTGATAATGTCAAGCGCAAAATTCTAACTTGCAGCGTCTGCCGCGAGTGAAAAACGTAGAATAATCACTGCAAACTACGTTTTTTTTTTTCCTTTCTCCAAATGAACCAACTATTTTTTTCAAAATAAATTCACATAAAATTGCTGGAAAATTGTCATTTAAAAAATTTATGTGACAATTTCGGATTGTTAACAGTAATAAAGATTTAAACAGTAAAATTTTACATTCTTGGAGATTTAAACAGTAATATTTTTAGCTAAATTTTTAGCAGTAAAAAGTCTAAACCGTGAAAAATTTCAAGTAAAAAATTCTAGCAGTAAAAAATTTAGTTTGTAATGTTACTACTGTAAACCTACGTTTGTTATAAATTTTTTTATATGAATTACTAACAATTCAAACATTAAATAGAGTTTTAAACCGTGAAATTTGCAATTCTAAAATTTTTTAAACTATCAAATAATTCATAAAAATACAATTTACATACAATTTAATATGTTTAACAGCAAATCGTTGTATAACATTTCAATGATATTTTTCGGCGAGTCTCAGAGCCCAATAGCCGAATGCAGCTTTTAATTTCGACTGTCTGTCGCGGATTCACCTGCACCTGCCGACACACTCTGCGGCGAATCTAAAAATCAAATTAAAAATTAATTAGCCCATTGCATTAATTACGATTGATTGCATCACATAAATCCTGATCGCACAAGTCGCGCCATTTCGCCAGATGAATAATTGATCAGTGCAGATAGCGTAATTGCTGACTAACTGTATCCACCTGTGCAGGCGAAAGAAGATCAGGGTTGTGCCTCCCGCAATTTCCAGGCATTCGCTCGTTTTTTTTTCTTTTTTCTTCTTTTTTTATCCCCCGCAATGGGTATTAAAATTCCTACTGTTTTTTGTACGCCTGTCAGAGATCGTCTGTGAACAATACAAATTACAGTAGACGACCTTGCCGGTCACCTGGTGAACGGAGAAACGAGCCAATCAACCCTATAGTTCATACTCTAGCAATATATACTTACTTACACTTTCTGTTTCCAAGGAAGTGTTGGTATAGCTGTATGAATAATTACACCAATTATATTTAGCGCCGGTGACATTTTCAAACGCCATTAGATTGTCGTGATCATAATAGCTACTGTCTTATTAATTATTCACGTGTTATATATTTTTTTTATTCTCATTACAAATGAAGAAATTTATTGGCGGTCTGTCCGAATAAATGCACACTCGATTACTATTAAATTACAACTCATTACAATTTTTTTAATAACAAAAAATCACAAAACCTTTGAAGAGAAAAAAATGTATTTCCTATTTTTTGCGAATAATTCGAGAAATATCAATCAGAGAGAAAAAAGTTTCGAATAAAATATATTGCCCATTAAATTTTGCTAAAAAAAAGTCTGAATAATTTTTTTGATAATCCTGTTAGTTGACACTCTAGAGAGTCCTAAAGTTCGTGCAGTAAAAAAGCGGAAATTCAGTTAGTTTAGTCATTACGAATTTTGAGTCGCCGTAGAGCCTAAACTAATAGAATTATCAAAAAAATCGTAAGGACTTTTTTTTAGTAGAATTTAAAGGATAACATATTTTGTCTAAAACTTTTTTTGCTCAAACTAAAATTTTTCGTGCAAAATCGAAATAAAAAAATTTCTACAATAGCTTTACATACATAAAGTGTTGAATCTGAATAATTATTTATTATCTAAGAACTGTAAAGCAACGTAATAATTATTTAATTAAATTCAGTAGGTTTTTATTGACATAAAAAAAATTCTTAAGATAAAATAAAACTATTTCTACAGCACAAATATGACTGAAGTAGAAAAAAAAACCAGTCTAAAAAATTTTTTGCAATCACGCCAAGGCTTTCATCAGTGTGTATACTCCTGCAGTGACACTTATACAAGCCAGGAGACGTAGAATATGCCCGAAGACGGCATGTGGCGCGACGATGAGTGTCAATTCTTCGCCCGAAGCGACGATAAATCACGTGCGTGACGCTCCTCAGTCTTCCGACATGGTTTCGCACGAGTCCAGTTGATTTTAATTTATATATATTATGAGTGCGTTGCCCGTTACGGATAATCGATGTTTTTAATCATTGATTTTGGAAGCGTGTTTGACGGCCATCAAAATGTCCAAGATGATATTCCAGCGAGCGTTAGAGATGATTATGAAAAATGATGGGATGATCACTGGCGATCATCTTGACGATGAAATATTAATTTTTCTTGCTTATACATATACATTAGAGTGGGGGAAAAAATGTTAGATATTTTAAATAAATCAACATTGTAAGTAACTATAAAAAAAACTTTAAGAAAAAAATATTCAATGGGAAAAAACTTTTTTTTTATTTTACTACATTTTTTTCGGATAAGTCGAAAATTTTTAGTGATGCAGCGGTCGGATATGCGTATATACATAAATAAACTTTTAGGTAATTGAATTATCTTCAAAATGAGCCGCGGATAGCCGATGAAACCCGAATATTTCCGAAGATATCGAGTGGAGAGACGTTGTGTCTCTCCGCGCGATATCTCGGTAACTACTTGAGCTACAATAACCGCAGGGTGGTCATTTTGTAGGGAATTTGATTATCTTTTAATTATCTAATAACTATTTGTCTCGAATTCTGCCCAGTTCAACCGATACAAGCGAAAAACGTGGGTGCAGAGATAAATATTTCCATTTTGAGAGGTGTGACGTTAATAAGCGAGTAAAAAACATTTCTTTAGTCTTTTAAATTGTTTAAATATTTTAAACACTTGTTCAAAAAATATTTTGACTCATTAAACATTTATTTTGTTAATAAAATAAATAAAATTATGACGTTCATATACTCAAAAATAAGAAATTTTGAGTTCGCGAATATTTTCAGTAAAAAAATTATTGCCCGATTGAAAGGATGTGCCTGGCGTATTGAGGAGGCAAAAATACATCTAATAGCGTATAGAGAATCAAAATTTATCAATATCTTCCCATTGAAAGGCCCGTCAGAAGGTCGAAATTCACCAAAAATGACGATTTCATTGTGCTGTCTCCTCTGGACGACCTCGCCCGATTGAAAGGATTTATCTTCCCATTGAAAGGCCCGTCAGAAGGTCGAAATTCACCAAAAATGACGATTTCATTGTGCTGTCTCCTCTGGACGACCTCGCCCGATTGAAAGGATGTGCGTAGCGTATTGGGGAGGCAAAAATACATCCAATTGCGTATAGAAAATCAAAATATCTCCATATCTTCCCATTGAAAGGCACGTCAGAAGGTCGAAATTCACCAAAAATGACGATTTCATTGTGCTGTCTCCTCTGTAGAATGTCGAAATTTACCAAAAATGACGATTTCAGTGTGCTGTCTCCTCAGGACGACCTCGCCCGATTGAAAGGATGTGCGTAGCGTATTGAGGAGGCAAAAATACATCTAATAGCGTTTAGAGAATCAAAATTTATCAATATCTTCCCATTGAAAGGCCCGTCAGAAGGTCGAAATTCACCAAAAATGACGATTTCCTTGTGCTGTCTCCTCTGGACGACCTCGCCCGATTGAAAGGATGTGCTTAGCGTATTGAGGAGGCAATAATGAATCCAATGACGTATAGAAAATCAAAATATCTCCATATCTTCCCATTGATCGTCAGAAGGTCGAAATTCACCAAAAATGACGATTTCCTTGTGCTGTCTCCTCTGGACGACCTCGCCCGATTGAAAGGATGTGCTTAGCGTATTGAGGAGGCAAAAATAAATCCAATGGCGTATGGAGAATCAAAATTTATTAATATCTTCCCATTGAAATGCCCGTCAGAAGGTCGAAATTCACCAAAAATGACGATTTCATTGCGCTGTTAAAAAATAGTAATTTATCAGTATCTTCCCATTGAAAGGCACGTCAGAAGGTCGAAATTCACCAAAAATGACGATTTCCTTGTGCTGTCTCCTCTGGATGACCTCGCCCGATTGAAAGGATGTGCTTAGCGTATTGAGGAGGCAATAATGAATCCAATGACGTATAGAAAATCAAAATATCTCCATATCTTCCCATTGAAAGGCATCTGGAAAGGTCAAAATCCACCAAAAATGACTGTTTCTTTGTGTTTTCTCTCGTATAGAAAATCAAAATATCTCCATATCTTCCCATTGAAAGGCATCTGGAAAGGTCAAAATCCACCAAAAATGACTGTTTCTTTGTGTTTTCTCCCTTTGGATGACTTCATCCGATTGAAAGGATGTGCGTAGCGTATTGAGGAGGCAAAAATAAATCCAATGGCGTATGGAGATAATCAAAATATCTCCATATCTTCCCATTGAAAGGCATCTGGAAAGGTCAAAATCCACCAAAAATGACTGTTTCTTTGTGTTTTCTCCCTTTGGATGACTTCGTCCGATTGAAAGGATGTGCGTAGCTTATTGAGGAGGCAAAAATACATCCAATGGCGTATATAAAATCAAAATTTATCAATATCTTCCCATTGAAAGGCACGTCAGAATGTCGAAATTTACCAAAAATGACGATTTCAGTGTGCTGTCTCCTCAGGACGACCTCGCCCGATTGAAAGGATGTGCGTAGCGTATTTTCAAAATATCTCCATATCTTCCCATTGAAAGGCATCTGGAAAGGTCAAAATCCACCAAAAATGACTGTTTCTTTGTGTTTTCTCCCTTTGGATGACTTCGCCCGATTGAAAGGATGTGCGTAGCGTATTGAGGAGGCAAAAATACATCCAATGGCGTATAGAAAATCAAAATTTATCCCTATCGTTATTGAAAGGCACGTCAGAATGTCGAAATTTACCAAAAATGACGATTTCAGTGTGCTGTCTCCTCAGGACGACCTCGCCCGATTGAAAGGATGTGCGTAGCGTATTGAGGAGGCAAGAATACATCCAATATCGTATGGAGAATCAAAATTTATCAATATCTTCCCATTGAAAGGCCCGTCAGAAGGTCGAAATTCACCAAAAATGACGATTTCATTGTGCTGTCTCCTCTGGACGACCTCGCCCGATTGAAAGGATGTGCGTAGAGTATTGAGGAGGCAAAAATACATCTAATAGCGTTTAGAGAATCAAAATTTATCCCTATCCTCCTATTGAAAGGCACGTCAGAATGTCGAAATTTACCAAAAATGACGATTTCAGTGTGCTGTCTCCTCAGGTCCGATTGAAAGGATGTGCGTAGCGTATTGAGGAGGCAAAAATACATCCAATGGCGTATAGAAAATCAAAATTTATCCCTATCCTCCTATTGAAAGGCACGTCAGAATGTCGAAATTTACCAAAAATGACGATTTCAGTGTGCTGTCTCCTCAGGACGACCTCGCCCGATTGAAAGGATGTGCGTAGCGTATTGAGGAGGCAATAAATTTACCAAAAATGACGATTTCAGTGTGCTGTCTCCTCAGGACGACCTCGCCCGATTGAAAGGATGTGCGTAGCGTATTGAGGAGGCAAAAATACATCCAATAGCGTATAAAAAATAATAATTTATCAGTATCTTCCCATTGAAAGGCACGTCAGAAGGTCGAAATTCACCAAAAATGACGATTTCATTGTGCTGTCTCCTCTGGACGACCTCGCCCGATTGAAAGGATGTTAGAAGGTCGAAATTCACCAAAAATGACGATTTCATTGTGCTGTCTCCTCTGGACGACCTCGCCCGATTGAAAGGATGTGCGTAGCGTATTGAGGAGGCAAGAATACATCCCATATCGTATGGAGAATCAAAATTTATCAATATCTTCCCATTGAAAGGCACGTCAGAATGTCGAAATTTACCAAAATATGGCGCATAGAAAATCAAAATTTATCCCTATCCTCCTATTGAAAGGCACGTCAGAATGTCGAAATTTACCAAAAATCACGATTTCAGTGTGCTGTCTCCTCAGGACGACCTCGCCCGATTGAAAGGATGTGCGTAGCGTATTGAGGAGGCAAGAATACATCCAATATCGTATGGAGAATCAAAATTTATCAATATCTTCCCATTGAAAGGCACGTCAGAATGTCGAAATTTACCAAAAATGACGATTTCAGTGTGCTGTCTCCTCTGGACGACCTCGCCCGATTGAAAGGATGTGCGTAGCGTATTGAGGAGGCAAAGATACATCCAATAGCGTATAAAAAATAGTAATTTATCAGTATCTTCTTCTGGACGACCTCGCCCGATTGAAAGGATGTGCGTAGCGTATTGAGGAGGCAAAGATACATCCAATAGCGTATAAAAAATAGTAATTTATCAGTATCTTCCCATTGAAAGGCCCGTCAGAAGGTCGAAATTCACCAAAAATGACGATTTCATTGTGCTGTCTC
>MVJL01009498.1:0-19175 GCA_002156465.1 Macrocentrus cingulum | reverse complement strand
GGGGGGTAAAAAAAAAAAAAAAAAAAAAAAAAAAACGTGAGTGCGCTTTGCTTGGACGCTGGAAACCGAGATTTTTCGCTGCGCCACAGACAATAGAGGCTCGTCCACTGCATATGGCTCAGAAGAAAAATGAGCTGCGCTATTGACAGGGAGAGGAGAAATTAAAATCTTCTTTGGACTGGCCGCAGACGCGCGCCGTGTTTTCTCCAATCTCTCCCTCACCCCCTTGTACAACCAACACGTGGTTCCAGTCTCATCATGTTGCTGCGATTGGCACTGTTGTTTATCATGCTGCGGCCTGGACACGGCTTCTTCAATCTCTTTCTCAGTCAGGCTGAAGTTCGGAAATTAATGGGTGAGTTACGATCATTTGTCTCTTTATCATTTCGATTTTTTTTTTGTAAGTATTTTTTTCTTGCCTTTGTAAGAAGCATAATTAATCGATTTACAGAAAAAAAAAAAAAAAAAACGTGTGAATTTTATTGATGAACGTGTTTTTGTTGAAATTTATTTTTTTTCCCCCCGGATAATAAGGATTGGAAAATGTTGATTATTCTCCTCAAAGTCTTGGATATTCGAGAAAATACGGATTTTTTTTTTTTCGCTAAATTCTGACAGAAGAGAGGAAATTACGGAGTATTCGGATAAAATTAATCCTATAAAAATTATTCTAGGTATTTTTTTTTTTTGTTAGCTGTGAATATTGAGGAGTTGAAAAGAGATTTATTTCAGTGAGTATACTAACGTCAGAGAAAATCGGCTATAACTCTGTAATTACTCTTTTTTCTGAAAAATGTTTTATAACCTTTTTTGAAGAGCATAAAATTCTCTACAAAAAAGGTTCTAAGTAATTTTTTAATGGCCTGAGAAATTAAGGAGTTCAAGAGAGATTTATAACCCAATAGAATTGTTTACTGTCATTCACGAGCGTAATCAACACCGAATAAAATCCACGGTAGCTCCCTAACTACACACTTTCTCAAAAATAGTCATAGAACCTTTTTTGAAGAGCATAAAATTCTCTACCAAAACAGTTTTAAGTATTTTTTTGCTAGATCTAATACTCGGGAAGTTAAGTAGAAAAAATGATTTTTTTTACACAACCAAAACATCTCATACGCATACATAGTGTTTTCGTGAGTTTCGCGTTGCTCTCAGTAGTAATTTAATCAATGTATCAGTCATTGGCAAACCGCAGGACACTTGTCAGGATGTCGAGGCTGTCTGCAGTCGCACAGGACTGCGCATAAATTGATACAAAGCGCTTTCATATTGCACGGTTTGATTTTTGTGTCGAAACACGCGTGAAATGTCGACGCGAGTGAAATATAATTAATTTAATAAATAGTATAATTCGCTTTTAGCTCGTTGGCTCGTGAAAAATGTCCAGCTCGCTAGTTCGCAATCATGCGACACCTGAACACTCGAATTAACACGCGGTTTTGCTCGCTCAGTTTTTTTCTTCTCAGTCGCTTCGCTCATTCGTGTGTCTATTACTCCATATACATGTGTGTGCACGTCGCTGTACTCCCCCGACGTTGCGAATTTCACGGAAATATTAATAGAAATAGCTGGGAAGCCGAGCGAGTTTTGTATATAATGGACACACCGAGAATTCAGAGGGTCACAAGGGGGAAAAAACGTATAATAAAAGCACTTTCGCTGTGTGTAAGCAGGCAGTCAAATTATGACATTTTAGTAATGCAAATTATATATCATTCTAACATAGAAATCAATTTCTAAATGCATGACAATTTATATGGTTAATTTTTTTTTAAAAATTCACTTAAACTTGGGAAAGATGCTTTTTTTTGGACAATTAATTGATTTTTGTTAATCATAGGCATATATGATTCTCTACTGAAAAAAGGTTCTAAGCAGATTTTTTGAAAAAATCCGAAAATAAGAGAGATTTTGTTAATTAAAGTTCGAAGAAATTTTTTTTTTCCAAATAATATTATTTTCATGGCGTGAAATATTGCAAGAAATATTAGGATTTTCGAATGATTCTAATTTCAATTTGAATTATCTTGGCAAATACTTGTTTTTACCTAAATTTTTCCTTATAGATACTTGTAAAAAGTCGACTATGCTCTTTTCATTGGGCCAAAAATTATTGAATTCGCGGTGCAGTAGTAAAGAAAATGAATCTTTAGCAACGAATGTTTCCCCAAATTTTTGGTACAAATCCGATTTTTATCTAGGGGAATTGGACATTTTGCTGATTGGTTGTTCGAAATTTTCTCGTGCTGTGATTGGTTGATTGCGAAAATAAACAGCTGCAGTAAATTTAGATATTTTTTCTCGCGTTTTGATTGGTTTGATTGAAAAAATACATGAAATGCAGTACGTGTATATGTGCTGCATGCTATTGTGTGTATTTCAGACTAGAATTTAGGTTGTGTCGAGTTATAAACAAAATTAGGTTGTGTTATGGACTCTAGGGAAAGTGATAAATCGATGACTGCACTGAGGACGAGATCCAGGTGGTTTTGTACGGTTTTTTTTACAGATAAGAGTCTATCGAGAGGTTTCAGATTTTTTTCTGTTTATTTTAACAAAAATATGTGAAATCTCCCCAAAATACAACTTTGCTGTTAAAAATAGGCGTCAAGTTCATGCGCTCTAACAAAAATATGCAAAATCGCTATATTAATGGCCATGTTTGATAGTTGTTATTAATTTTATTAATTAGTAGTAAAATAATGGTAGAAATTCCAGAGTTTGACAGTTATAAACCTGCTTGGTGTGTCTCTAACTTTTTAATTTAAACAAAAAAGCGTGCAAAGCTGGTTTATAACTCTCAAAATCTCATTTTCACAATTATTTTACTACTAATTAATAAACCTAATCAATTTGGCGCTTATTTTCACAGTGAAACTGTATAAGTATTTTGAGGGAATTGTAATTTCGAAAATAATTGATTAAAAACAAAAGATAATTAATACCTATGCAAAAAACTATAAAAAAAAATATCTTAAACTAATTTTTTATAAATTTCAAAAACTACAAGAGTTATATTTCAAGTGCATGACAAATTTCATATATTTGTTGACAAAATCTTGCGGCTATCTTTGAAAATACTAATTTTTTCAAAAAAAAAAAATACAAAACATCTTTTCTGTTATATATTTGTTGACAAAATCTTGCGGCTATCTTTGAAAATACTAATTTTTTCAAAAAAAAAAAATACAAAACATCTTTTCTGTAACACATGCCTCTAAAGCTCGTTTTTTTTTTTCACTCTTGAGCCGCCGTAAAGTGACCGATTTTTTCACTGCTGACATACCGCGCCTAAAGTGAGCTTTTACGCACTAGTGCGTAAACTAGCCCCTTTACGCACGGATCCTGCGGATTTTTTAGGCACTAATGTCAGCTGTAAAAAAATTTGGCACCAGAGCGAAAAAAAGAGCATTTTCGGCATTTGTTACAAAAAAATAGTGTGTGGCACGTGCGCAACGGCAATTTCGCCAGCGTGCAGTTTGTCTCGATTCAGGACTACATTCGCAAGGACTCGTTTAATTGTAACACTTGCCTTCGGCTCGTATACAACCCCTAAACTCCTCCTGCGAATGTATCGTCCTGACTCGTGACAAATTTGCACGCTGTCAAAAAATTGCCACCTTTACTGCCTTCGGCTCGTATACAACCCCTAAACTCCTCCTGCGAATGTATCGTCCTGACTCGTGACAAATTTGCACGCTGTCAAAAAATTGCCACCTTTACGCACTTGCCACACAATATACGATTTTATAGAGCACAAAATTCCCCACAAAAATATACTCTCATATCAAATATTTCCAAAACTCTATAAAAATTATACACCAAAAAAATTCTCATCGTTAAATATTTAAAGGTCCAATTACATATACTGCTACTGTAAAAAAAAATAAAAAACCCCGGTGAAAATAACAGCCTGACTAAAGTCGTTCACACCACAACCGATGAATCCAGACTCAAAGTCAACAAATTCCAAGACTTCATATATTTGCCAATGTTGTTATACACTGAACAGCGTGATGCAGAGAAGGCATCAGTCAAAAATAAACCAAGTCGATTTTTTTTTTCAATGTTTATTTAGGATAGATCGAGAACACGTCATGGGGATTTTTCTCACTCGTGTGTATAGAGAAGCTCGCGATATATTGTCCGACGTTCCTTTCTCCGCGTTGATTCGCAGACCAGGTCAGGAACCGCGTTTGCACGCGTCCTTTTCCTCCTCTCGCTCTCTCTAGCCCTTGGGGTTCGCCTGGTCGACTCAAAAATTTACGACCCATTACTCTCGAGGTCTCGCGGGTTGCCTCGCCACCTACGTGTTTATGCACGTGAATATATCCTCGAAACATGCGTACCGTGCTCAATGCACGTAACGACGTGCAGACGGCGATAATAGATAATTGAAATGAGGCTTGTTAAAAGGCAAACTATGATTCGGATGTAAAGAATTATCTATTTTATATCTCACACGGTATAGAATTATCGTTTGCAAGTCTATATATTAACTCACTCATCTATGTGTGCACGTTTTATGTCTTTAATTCCCTTTTATTCAAGTAGTGTGCCTCTGTGTATACACAAGCGGCTATGGTAATAAAATATGATAACGAGGTCCTTGTTCAGAAGTGTCTGCCTCTCCTACTCTTGTCTCATCCTCCGTTGGGCCCGGCTCTGCCATTCTACGGTTTGT
Source organism: Macrocentrus cingulum (assembly GCA_002156465.1). NCBI lineage: Eukaryota > Metazoa > Arthropoda > Insecta > Hymenoptera > Braconidae > Macrocentrus > Macrocentrus cingulum. Next base: position 14,488 of record MVJL01009498.1, on the reverse strand, counting down.
TTAGACACCGAATATAATCGTCTGCTGCTTTTTATTTGACAATTTTAAACGCTAGAATTTTTTAGTCGCACTCTTTTGCTTGTATCTCGTTAGCTATTGATAATAGACGATTTACTCTTAAGACTTTTTTGTAGCTATTGAAATTATCTGTAAAAAAGTTTATGTAACAATTCTTCATAAATTAATTTATTCTTGAGATATTTTCAAAAAAAATAAACAACTTATAAAATTTACTGGGTAAAAAAATTTTTTTTTTTTACAATATCTTTTTAAATATTAGTTTTTTGAAATTTTTTTATAGAATCTTTTTTGTAGAGAATTTCAAAAACTGTAATAATGGTTAGAAGGAGTTTTTTTGTAGATTCAGTAGTTTAGGAGATATTTGCCTATACAAAGACCTTGTAAATATATATACTCTGTTGCAATGAACTTTAATATATCATGGCTTTTTTACCACAGTGTATTATTTTTATTTCGTTTCCTTGGGAGAGTCTTGACCAAGGGGAAACTCAAGGGAGATCGGTCTTAGCGATACAGTACTATTCCGAACGTGCCTCGCGTTGTCGTTGGATACCATATGGACCAATACCGGATCTTGTATGTTCCGAAGAGTAAAATAATCCAAAGCTTCGCGATTCTCTCGGGTTACATGGGGCTTCTGAGTATTTTCGGCTTATCTCAGTCGACAGCCAATCGATCTGCACGAAAAAAAAAATGTTCAGTGTGTTGGATTTCGCGACCGAGTTTCATCTTTCTAGCAAGTTCATGGTCAGATAAAGCGCTTTAGAACTTGATACGAAAGATTTCTTTTTTCGCATCATTTCAAATTTCAACTTTTCTTCAACTCTCAACACTTCCAGAGTGTTAAAAAAAATTTATTTCATCATTTTATCACGAAAAAAAGTTTTTTTTTTCTATTTTTTAAAAATATTTTCTTGCTTTTTTAGAATTTAGTTGGATATTATATCGCAATTTGACGGTGATAAAAATCGTTTTTTATTTCCTGATTTTCGCGTATTCACTGTCGACTATGTCGTAAAAATTCCAGTGACAATAAAAAGCAATTTCGATGCATCGTGCACGATCAACTCCATAGGATGTATATACGGTAAAAATGTCTGCCTGTGAAGAGCGAGTTAATAAAACTTTCACTTGAAACAATTTTCTCACAAAGTATATATATGTAAAAACTAAAAATTCGTGGATAGACACAGAATAATAATAAATTTGTCGTCATAAAAATTTCTCAGAGTCGTGTTACATCGCGATTAAGTTCTTTGTCGTCAAAAAAAAAAGTCAAATTGTCATATCTGAACGTGCCATCGAACGAGACTATAAACAATTCCGGGGAATTACATTTAGAGCTGTAAAATCAATTTTGATAGACATGAAGGCAAGTCACGTCCATTAAAAGGTGGCCTGGGGACCAGCTAACAACACACACTCGCGTTCTTCTATCTCTAAAATAACACCGCGCGTTTCGGGGCTTCTTTATCTCCAAGAGACCCCCTCTGTCGCTTACCACGACGCCACGGATAAGATAAAATAACTATAGTCCCGCGTATCTTAACCTCTACGATGCTAAAAAAACAATTTTTCCAACTGTTCATCGCAGTTCACCGCGTGTTTTTCGACATTATCTCCGAAACCATTGAGAAATTTGAGTTAAACTATAAGAAACATTTCAAAGAAAATTAAATTCTCTATAAAAAAAGTCCCTACAACTTTTACTCTATCTTTCTTAGTTTTCTAGATAATTTCAAAAAAGCTCCATTTTTATAAATCAACAATATCTTAAATACTAATAAAAATACAAAAAAAAAAAACCTTTTTTAATCATCATTTATCACGAGAATCACGATAAAATCATTCAAATCAATTAAACAGAACAAAATAAAAAACTGAAAGAAACAAAAAAAAATTTTATATGTTGATTTATCAGGATTTTATCGTTCTCCAGCATCGAGAATTCTGTGGAGCGATATTCCGGGTCATAAACAAGCTTTACGACATTTCCTGGTACAAGTTGCGACGTTAACTTTTCATACATAGTAAAGGTCAAAGTTTTTTCTTTGCCCCCTTACGTTTATTTATTGTTTATTCAACACGCCTGAATACACTGTGTGTCTCTGCCACAGAATTTTATTAACTTACAACGTGCGCATTATCATGCGCCCGTCCGAATAATTACAGTGATGATTTCTCATATCAAGTTATATACTCAGTAAAATTAATATACCATCCAATTTACGGGCTGTCAAGCGGCCCCGGAGCAACATCAGCTGTCAGTTGTGTGTGTCAAAACACGAAAACGCGGCGCTGCGGTCGTGCCAGGCTTGTTGAATGCTAGGGAGACTATATGCCGTAGTGCCCCCACCACCGCGCCGGGCCCCGGCTAGTTAGGGCCTGACAGGCCCATCTCCGTGGGCCTCAGTAGTGGGAGACGACGCAAAGCACCCGCTGGAGACCCCGTGAAAACGTTTATGCACGCGGCCAGTGGCGTGGACACGAGTGGGCCTGCTTATAACGGGATCCAATCAATTTTCTCCACTTATTTCATCCGCACGCACACGCCGTGGCCCCGGATAAAAATGTTTATCCGTGACTGCATGGCGGACATGATCATAATTCATGTATAATCTCACTGTGAATATCATAATTTATGTGTAATTGCCTCGGATACACGCATAACTTTGAATATTTCACGTTGGAAAATTCATACAGATACGATTTAGATCCATATATGGCTTGTTGGACTGAGGGAAAACTGTAGGCATGGAAAATACATGAGAATTTAATTTTTTTAATTTACTTATTGTCAAATATAAATATTTTGAAATATTTATTTTTTTATTTGTGATCACTATAAAGTTGGATTATGAGTATAATTGAAAAATTTTATCATTTTTAATGAAAATTTAATGATTTTTTAAGGTAAAATATTGTTGCATGTGACTTTAAGCTCATTTTTACACAATTTTTTTATATTAATTTTTTTTTTTTTTGTTAAAAAATGAGACTTTAACCTTTTTTGAGTACACACTAATTTTTTTTTATATCTAAACTCAGTGTAAGTTAAGGAGTTTCGATGATAACATGAAAAATTGATTTTCTAATCAACGAATTGATAAAAAAGTTTTCATAATACCACTTTTGGATATAGCCAATAGGGCACTTGAATCTGATAAAATCAAAATTGGGCCTCTGATTGATTTATTATCGAAGATAAAACGCGTAGAACTACTCTACAACAATTAGTTGCAAAAAATTGTAACTTTTTAGATTTTAAACATTTATTGTTAAAAATTTCCGCGAGCTCTCGTGAAGTACATTAAATAATTAAAAAATTTAGTTGCATATCTAATTTCTCTCAATCGAAAGTATTTATTTTACGTGCTATAATCTACATGGCGTTGAAACTCAGCTCTGACTTCAATCTCTTCTAAAACACATCTGATAATTCACCACGCTATATACTTATAGCAATTGTCGAAATTTACAGTCGATAGTTTAAATTATATCCGCTCGTCAACAGTTCTGTTATATTTTCTAAAATGGTCGAGTGTTACATTAGATTAAACTCAGCGTATGGATCCAGATGACCCAATGTGTATACTCTAAGGATCAAGGTCTTGTACGATAAAGTACATGATGGAGAAATTTTTTAAAATGATAATTCTACCGAAAAAACATTGCGGATTTAGTTGGATAATTTTGTATTCATCTTTCTTTTGATATTCAGATGCGGGTCATATGTTATCAAAATAATGGGGCCTCAAGAGCAAGATAAAAGTCACTCATATGACCCTAATTACGACAAAGTCACGTCTAAGACGTTGAAAGACAAGTTATTTTCGTTTGTTTCGCGAAATTGTTTGATGTTGTTAATGAGTTTAAAAACGTAATATACAAGATTGCAAAATATCATGACAAAGAGCTTTATATAATTATGAATAAAAGATGAGAGCGGCTCCTCGACCTCAAAATTCAATGCTATACAATAGTTTAATTAAAAAAAAAAAAGGGTTCGTTGGTTCTTTAAAATATATACATAGAGGAGGTGGAAACTCGCGAGTTCGATATATATATAAAACGATTGGTATAATAGTTTCTTTCAGCGAGTAAAACTGGGCAAAACCGAGCGAATATTTTTCCATGGAAGGCCTTTAATCTCAGAGGAATAAAAACTCGATTTGAATAGGCGGATATGAATGCGTTTTCAAGCGAAAAGTGCAGTGTGTCAATGTGTACACAGACACGATGAGAATCGATAAACGTGCATAATGCATGAGCCAAATAGTCTTTTCAAGTTGCGACGAGTACGAGTGCACCATTGAGATTTTACGCTGTACAATGAATAAAAAGGGCTCGGCCCTGAGGGGGACGAAATGTGTGCTAAAGCCGCGATGATGAGTATATAGTGACGATGAGGGTGAGGAGTAAAGAGCAGCGAATTTAGGCCGAGAGGATGACTTGGATATTATCGCTCTGCCGCGTGTGATATTTTCAGGCCCAAGTCCGATGTAGTCTTGCGCCTCTGCCCACACCATCAATCTCACAACTCCTCGTTAAAGTTTTTTTATTTTCTTTTTATTCGCTGCGTGTGTGCGCCCCTGACGCGCGTGCTCTTTCGCTCGATGTGTGTAAGAAGAAATGTAGAGAAGTCTTTCGACATTTACATTATATGAGAGACACGACCCCCGTGAATATCTTCTCTAAAAAACATTCTTAGATTTCTATACCCGCACTGATTGCGCGATTCTGCCGCGCGTGATCAAGGACTGTCAGATGTCAAATTGTCAAGTTTCAAGAAGAATTTCCGGATCTATAAAAGTTATTTATGCCATAAGTTTCATGATTTGTGTACCAGGTATACCAATTAATGACTATACTGGCACTTGAACTGCAAAAATTAAATATACATTCTATAAAAGTTATTTATGCCATAAGTTTCATGATTTGTGTACCAGGTATACCAATTAATGACTATACTGGCACTTGAACTGCAAAAATTAAATATACATGTTTACAGAAGACGCGTGTATCATTGTACAGACGAGTAGATAGTTGTAAGAATCGGAAATTAATTATTAAGTACGTGTACTAGCCGAAATCGGTGATTAACTGGAACATGTGCATTGCGAACGGCGTTTCACCGGTTGATGACCGGCTCAAGTTCACCTAACCTCAAACACTCGTTTATGATTGAGTCAAAACAAACGAAATTCACTCTATATTATTCCTATAAAATGACTCTTTAGGTTAATTATCGATTAGTTTAAATAATTTCAATGCCTAAAAACTTGTAACTTATTTTTTTGCACAGTTTATTAATAATATTTGTTGAGCGGTCGTTAACTGGAACACCGGCCGGTCATTAATAATTTCAATGCCTAAAAACTTGTAACTTATTTTTTTGCACAGTTTATTAATAATATTTGTTGAGCGGTCGTTAACTGGAACACCGGCCGGTCATTAATTGGTGTTTTTTACGTACGCGACATTTCTTTAGATTTTTGTGTTATTGCTATATTTTAATCGTTAAAAAAATTATAAATCGAAAATATAATGCTCAAATGATATAATTATGCGCTCATTGATGCTTGAACACCAAAAATGATTTCAATAGCAATCATTTTTCGCCAAATTTCTCTTTACCGATCATTTACTGTTTAGAAATTTTTGTTTTTTATTTTTTGCAGATATTCTGTAAAAATTTTAAATTTCAACAAAAAAATCAACAATCTTCTAAAAAATTTAATTTTCTACGAAAAACTTTAAATAAAATTTTTCTTAGTTTTTTAGAATTTTTAAAATATTTTAAAAATAGTATTTTTTCGTTTTTTGTCACGATATCTCAAAAATGGCAGGAAATAGGTAAGAAATTGATAAAATCATTTTTGTAGGGAATTGAATTCCCCACAATTTTCGATACATCCAACTAAATTGAATCCTAAATTCTCACAAATTTTCCGGGATATCGAAGAAATATATTAAAAAAAAAAAATACTTTTACGTATATCGTAGAGATTTTAGAGCAGGTTTAAATGTAATTTGAGAAGTTTTACCGGGTATTTAAACATGAAATTCAACAGACAGTTTTCCTATTTGATTCTATTTACGTTCAAATAAGCATTACAATTTTCTTGCCCATATCCCAAATAACAAAAAACGTCACTATGTCCAACCACAATTTTCATATCCGCCATCAGAACTTCATCCAAGCATTTCTTCCACGTCCAAAAAAAAAAACACGGAAACATCCTGGTGTTCCTTTTTACGACTCACTGACCCTTCTCAATTTCCGAAAGCCTGCAAAGAAGGGAGTGCGGCAACAGCGCAGTTGCTTTCTCGACGTCTTTCTATCAATCGAATTGTAAAATGTACAATGGAATTGACTTTACCACGACGTTTGAACGGCCCCCAGAGGGTGGAATGGAGAGTTACAGACACTATTTGTGTCGTGTTTCGCGCAGTGGGACGTTGTCACCCCCTCGAGGTCTCCACAATAACAAAAACTTTGTTTTCTTCAGATTGCAAGGTCTGAAAGTTTTTTTTTTTTCACGTCAAGGACCACAACTGCACCCCAAGGGACTGCGCGGCCATTTCCGAGAGTGGGGCTAATATTAATCGATGTCTCATCATCATCCCTGATGGCCGACAGCGAAGGCCACTGACGTTATTCATCAATTCCGTCTCATGTTCGAATCTTTTAATCCTCGTCAACATGGCGGTTACCTGGGCTGCCAGACTTGCATACATGAGTGACAGCATCTTAACGAGCATCTGCGAGCGCGCGCGCCCTCAAGGATTTTTTTTTATTATACCACCAAATAACTATTACACATGTACACTTAATTCTTATTCATATTCAGTGATGAATATATTTTTATATTCAAGCACAATGTAAATTAAATGCTGATTATACACACTCTAATTCAGCGTGTAAAGGATTTGCATTTAATTTAATTAATCGTCTGAATAATTTTTTTTCCGTTTATATGAAGTATTCATGATTTCAAGTGTCGGTAAAGTAGTTCAATTTTTTTTTAAATGTGAAAATACACCGTTGGTTTGTGCTCTCTTGTTATTTTGAGTTTTAGGAGAGAAGTTAGAGATGGTTGCAGTTTATTATTATTGGGATTTTAGGGAGATTTTTTCGAGTTGTTGAAAGAGATTACATATATATAGAGGGGCACCTAAAAAGATACTTAGGATGGATGACTTGTCAAACGGATGTTTTTCTTGATTAAATATTCTTGGTTTTTTCTTTGACAAATCTTGGGTGGAGCGTTTTGTTGCTTCTCATTATTAGAACCTGCTTAACATGTTATTATAGAAACTTTGAAGTAAAGTCGGTTACGCAGCGAAAAATCGTTGTTATTATGAGGGTTGGTGAGATTTTTTAAATTTTGAATTGTTTTGGAGCTGAAAATTATCGGAATTTCATGTTTAAAAAACTCTTGAAACAAAATAAAAAAGGTTTTATGGATTTGAAAGTTTTATTAATTTATAGTTTAGTTATCGGGCATGTATGGTTTAAATTTCAAATCATTTGACCATCTGGTTTATATGAAAATCTTATTCACTGATTATTGCCATAAGAGCCTATGTATAAAAAGCTATATTTGAATTTGCAATCTCTCGTAAACGAGATATGGACGAATTGAATAGAACTTGAAATATAGCTGCAGAAAAAACAGAGCAATTACTGGTTACTGTTTTGTTTCGCTAGAGCTTTTTTGATTTTTTCGATTTTTCAAAATTGATTTCCGAAAGAAATCGCTAAAAATCACGTCATCTAGCGATAATAGTACTACCTACCTTCCCGCCAGATTTAAAAGCGATTGACCAATATTTTTCTGAAAAACTGTTATTCCTAATGTTACAAAAAAAATCAAAGGTTGACGGCGTAATTTCGTCAATATTTAAATTATCGCAGTCTTTTTTTATATTTAAATCATCGCAGTTTCATGGTTTTTTGCTCTAAGCTACGGCAACAGGGGCGCGGAGTGCGGGGTTAGGCCTGTGCGCATCGAATTCGTGATAGTCACAGCCAAAAAATTTGCCCGTGCATCTACGCAACTAATACAGACGAGGGCGCTCGAGTTAAGACGGAGGTTATGGCTGGGACTGTAGTGCTACAATTACCTTAAGACAGGATTAATAAAAGAAGATGAAAACGACGGACTTTTTCGTAAATTATTATTATAATTCCTTTGTCTATAAAAAATTATCATGTTTATTTTTCATTAGATTGATAGATTTTCATTAATATACAAATTTTTATTGATTTTCGATTCGTCAGCCCTTACGTAAGCACAACTTAAGAGCACTGAAAAGTCTTTCATCATAAATTCAATCACCCTTAAATAAAACCCTAAAAATATAAGATTCAATGTACTATCTAACGCTGATGATGAATTTTCTGAAGAGAAAAAAATCTAATAACTTTTCCTCGTCGTCGTATCTTTCTACAAGTGTGCTAGAAATTGGTTTTGCGCCCAAGTGGATCTTGGAGTTATATCGAAACTAGTGTCTCCAGGCTTATCGTGCGATCGGCGCCGCGAGGGGACGCTCTGCAGACACCGTGTAGGGTCGTTGAGTATGGAGGACCTCAGAGAAGACGAAAAAGGAAAAAAAATTCGTCTGCATCGGCTTCGGGGATCTGCAAGAGATTTCTCTCTCACGATAGGGGGGCCATGTTGGGTTTTCTGTGGTATGTCTTTTAGACTCGTTGCTGGACCTGGTGATGACCCCGAGCCTGTGATAAATTGTTCGCGACGTTTTCGTCCATCCGTCGCTACGGGGTTTCCGCGCGATGGGTAGATATATCCACAACATCTCTCCATCACCAAGTTTAGTATTATTTTTTTTTCTCTCTGTTTGTGGCCCAATGGCGTGATCCCGGAACGTTCCAGTCACCTGATGACTTTGTCCTTCAGTCAGACACAGCATTAGGACTCCCGAGGGAAAATAAAATAATATTTTTCTTCTCCAAATTTAAATCAACAGATGATTTTGACGGTTTTTTGTGCTCTCCACGTCCTGTGTCACGTTCAGAGTCTTATGTAGAGGGCTTAAAGAACAAGGATTAACTTCCTTTTATGGAAGAAGATGGAAAAATCTTAGTGTACTCTGGTTTTCTTGGATTAAGACGTATACGCGTTGGGGTGGAAACCCTGTGGTTTTGGAGATTCCACCCGTCAGCTGCGCGACAATCTGTCCTTATTCAGCCGGAAAGGCACCCTGTCTCCTGCCAGATTTTCAGTATAGATAGCGAGAGTTACTCAAACAAATTCTCCAAAAGAAAAACACAATTATTTCGACTGAAAATGAGATTTTTCCGATTTACACGGTGTTAATCAGTGAATAGCTCGATAAATAAAGGATACACGATAAAATTGAATATAACCTTTTTTCTAGGAAATTAAATTTGCTACAAAAAAGGTCTTATCAATTACCCTTGAGTTTTAGAAATTCTAGGAAATAATTACAAAAAACAAAAATTTCTTTTTTTCGATATCAATGATAAACGTGTTTTTTGCAAGGATATAAATTTAACTGTAGAGAAATCTGTGGTTACTCTCATTTTCCGATAGTTGGTAGAGATATATGAATTGCAATTTTCAATAATACTTCCATTGAGGGCTCAATTTTGGCGCTATAGTCGCACAATGTGCAAGCGTATCCATTGGATTTACTATACTAAGTACAATAACTAGATCTGGGCTATGTGACACATGGCACGACAGGGTTATATCGAGATACGATGCTTCAATCAGGCAATCCATCTGTCGTATTCTCTGGAAAATCCGGGGACAATCACGGCTGCTGCACTCACCGAGGGCGCACGCACAGGGACAATATTATTTTAGCGCGCGTCAGATGCCTAAAAATTTCTCTTGCTTATTCGTTTCATTTGCTTTTAGTTCATGTTTCACCCTCGCTTTTCACTCGTCATCAGTCGCTGAATAAATATTGCTTTGTCGACAGCACGAAAAAAAACTTGATCTGTGATTTGTAAAATTTTTTCCTCTGAAAAAAAAAAATGAACAAATCTGAAGATTAATTTTTTTAACGAAAAAAAAAAATGTTTATCTTTATTTTTCTGTTGAAAAAATAACGTGGTATAGTTTAAATATATTTTCTTTTACGTTTTGTTTTTAATACAATTTTTTTTTGTGGAAAAAATTTTTTTTCTCAATTGAAGACAAATATGTTTGTGATAAATTTTTTGTTTTTTCATCTTCTTTTTTTTTTATCTGGAGTTTCAATCTATACCTGTAAATACTCAAAACGTCATGTTTAGGTCGTTCACACGGGACTTTACGAGTCATCTGGTTTTACAATAAATTCCCCGGCCAAAGCACACGAAATAAACTACGCGCGCCTCGAAACACACGCGCCCACGCGAAATGCGATACACACGCGGCTTCAGAGATTCAAGACGCCAGGCTGTGGGTATACTGCTAGCACAGAGGTGTTTGAAGTACCCATTCATGAGCTCTCGTTAGAGGTGCAACACTCCACTTTCGCTCGTTGATTTTATTTCACTTGACAACAAATTATTTATTACTTTCACCTCAGTATATTTTACTGTCGGCAATTAATAATTTTCCATGTACAAAATATCTCGAAAATGATATGATTTATGATATTTTTGTATAACTAACCATTTTTGTAAATAATTTAATTTCCTACGAAAAATATAATCATCAAATTTATCAAATTTTTGACGATTTTCTCGTGTGGGAACATAAGTCATACGATCCACAAAAAATTAAATACGTCCTTTGAAAATTCTTGATGTTTTCTTTTTTTTTTTTCAAGTCGAAAGTGAACAGCTAAATTTTTTTCTGCTCAAAGGATGATTTACTGTATGGGTAATAAATGATAAATGGGGTTTAAATTTCCTTCTACAGATGCCTTTGGGTGTGAAAACAGAAGCTTCCACTTGCCTCTGTTACTTTCGAAGCATTCAAAGGACGCGTCGTGCGGACGAATTAATATTAGCGACGCGCATAATACCATGAAAAAAAAAACGTCTAAAGCCTCTGAAACTCACCTAAATCCCTCCTTGGTATCTTTGAATACCTCTTCCCATTTTTTTCTGCTCGGCGAAACTCGAATTAATTGCTAAAATCCAGCGAATAATCCGGAAATAAACGCCAGACACATTTTACTTCCATTTTCAACTGATTCTGTCAAAAATATCTCAAAAAAACAAGATTCCCCATTGAAAAAAAAATTTTTTTGAGGGCTTAAAAAAATCGACCACATGAGATATACACTCATAGATTCAGAATGGCTTGAAACGTCGAGAAAACATGATTCCACGAGTACCAAAAAAAAAAATTTTTTTATTGCACTTGAGCGATTTAAATCGTTTAATAACACTTAATATAAGATGGGTCCGATCTCCTAGAATGGTTGAAATTTCACGAAAAAAACGGCAATAATAAACGAAGCAATGAATAATTATACCGAGTGAAAATGAGAAAAATAGAAGCAATTACTTGGTCGTCGCTACCGCGTTTTCAAGACGACAAATTGCTTTTTGCTCCTCGTCGTTGCTGTCTTGAGTGTTTCGTCGGACTTTTAAATTGGCTCAAGCGATTTCCGGGAATTTCGCAGCAAAGTAAAAATGTCAGTAGACGACGTCGAGCGTGTAGCAGACCGAAAAGCCATCGCCGAGTGTTTGTATGCGCACAATGAGTGAGGTTTGGTTGGTAAGGCAGAGCCCTCTCGAACGCAACACACCCGCGTGTCGTCTGGTAATCCTTCCGGGACGACGAATGGCGTCGTAAAGTCGGCCTGCGGGTGAGGTATGAGCCACACGATGTATATTGCAGTCTGCGCCCATACGTGCGACGCGCGTGAGGCATCCGAGGGCGCAGGGAATGATACGGAGAAAAGCCTCGGGATGCACTCAGCTCAGCCTCAACGACGCGGTCTCAGACGCGCCGAGACAAGTGACTGCCATATATGTTCCATGTGTGCATGGCTACAAAGTCTTCCGGGAGATGGCCCGCCGTGTGTTAAGTGTCGTCGTCAGAGTCAACGTTGCTCCGACGCTTGGAACTCTCCAACAACCACTGTTCGTGGTCGATAAATGTTAAATAGGCACCGGCAAGGCGGTTTCCATGCCGAGGAGTTTACTACTGCCGTGGGAAAATATTAGAGGGCAGAGCAGTGAGGGTTGTTTTTGTTTTTGTTTTGGGAAAAATGAGCTTGCGCCTGAAGAGGAGTATGTTAAAAATTTTTTAAACCCATATATCTCTTGAAATATCTTAGCTAGTGAGTTTTTGTATATGAACTTTTTTATAGGGAATTTTATGAACTACAAAAATGGTTTAGAAAAAAATTATTGTAACTCTTGTAGTTTTTGAGATATTTTGAATTTTAAACATGACGATTTTTTCACGTCTTATACTTCACAGTCATATGAAAATTTTAAAATCCTGTATATTTTGAAAAATATTTAAAATTCGAGATTTTAGCATAGATTCTTTTTTACAGAGAATTTTATGAGCTAAAAAAAAGTTTTAATACAAAATTTTAATATACTTAATAGTTTTTGAGATATTTTCAATTTAGAAAATATACTTATACTTCCTCGTTCACAATTTACCGTTTGTTTAATTTTTTCTTTGGTAAAATCTTTTGTTCCGAAAATCAATATATAAAAAAATAGCGGCAGGTTTCATTGCTGGAGATGAATTGAGAATAGACGCATTATGAGAACGCGTTCGCTTGTACAAATCCAATAATATCCGCCGGCCCCATTCTCAGCAGCTTCCTCAGCACGGTTTATCCCACCTTGTCTTTGTCCTGCTGCTCCTGCAGTTGTCGCTGCGTCTTCTGTGCCTCTCCGCGAGCCATTATACTCACAGCCAACCGGGTCGAACCTTGTCGCTGGTATTATGGCATTGGTTTTTTTAGTCCTCCGGGTGTCGAGTTACTTTGGAACTCCTAGTATACAGTATAAACTGCCCAACGCGTTCTATATTGTACTATTCGTCTGTCTGTTCTGCTGCACACCGCCCGTCGAGACGCAGGCATTCAAAACGGCGTTTTTCGCGCCCCCTCCCCTTGCTATTCTACAATCGACAGTCACCTTTATTCCCGCTCGACTCGTCAGGTTGCAGCCCAACGACGTATTTTGACAGCCGGGCGACACGCCGGCCTGCGAAATTTCGCCGGGTGTTTCACGCCTGGCACAAAAAAAAATATATATATACTTTTATTTTCACGTTTCAATTTCTTCTGCACCGGTGTCTCTATCGAATTCGAGGGGTCCAATTTAATTTGGCCTTTGTTGTCGATTTTTTTTGGTCAATTTCATTGGAGACTATTCAGTGATGGGTCTAAATGGAATATATATTTTTTAGACAATTAATCACTGATTTTTGCATTTTCGGCAGCCATTTCTTGTGGTGCATTTGTTCAAATAGGCGTTCAAACTATTTTGTCATTTATATAATTATATTTCGGTTTTTTTTTTATTTTTCTTGATTTTCTTTATAATTGGTTTTTTAATTCTCATGTTAAAAATATTAAATTAAACTCAAAATTATATTTTTTTTATTTTTATTATCCAAAAATCACCTAAAAAACAGCATCACCAACAGTTCGATATCCCAGGAGTCTGATGACACTCTCAAAAAAATCTGGTTCACCCATGCCTTCCATATCGGGGTTGTGCGATTATTGACAGAAAAGTATCCTCTATTATTATTGCAAAATTTTTTTTTTTTTCAAAGTCAGGTGGGAACTTTACAAAGCAGTCGCAACATCACCACATACAGTATAGTAGTCACGCAGCTACTTGAAATGCAGCGTTGTACGTGCCAGGTGACTAATCTAAATAAAAAAAAATTTTCCTGCAAAACTTTTATAAATCTCATAAAAATTCAGTATATACACTCACTTCTAAACAGAATTGAAGAACAAACAAAGTGTTATATACAAAAAATGCCATTCGGCAGCCGAAATGGGAGTAGATTTCTTTTTCGAGAAGATCCTTTATTTTTATTTTATAATACAAAACAATTTTTGAGTTACGCCATGAGAACGGCTGCAATAGTTATAGATTTCTATGGAAACTAAAAAAAAAAAAATTATTTTTCAGGGAAATATATGTAAATGGATGAACAAATATTTTTTCACAAAAACTGACAGTTATTCCTGATTTTTCGGCTGATGCGGATGTCGCCGGAAGTGCAAATAAAAATTTATACACACTCGAATCAGGGTGCACGTTACGCATGCGCTCTCTGCGTCTGAAATTTATGTGGCCATTTTTGAATCACGCGCTTTTTACCAGCCAATGAATATCGTGCTTTCACTCTGAAGTTAGCTTTAAGTCGCAATTCGATTTTTAGTGTCACCTCGCTTTTATAGGATAGAAATTCCTATTTTTACAATTTTTGTATATTATATTAAAATGAATAGAAACGTAAAAATATTCAATTGGCGATCACCA